>SRHC01003423.1:35617-60807 GCA_004794325.1 Pomacea maculata | reverse complement strand
CGGATGAGCGTTATTACCGATTAGACCCCTTCTCCGGGCTACATGCATACGGGGCCAGGACTTGCACTGTGAGTGGACTTGCACTGCTTGAGGGAGGTAGACGTCCTGAGGAAGGTAGACGTTCGACGCCTAAAGCCATAAGTCTTCGTTGTCAAGAGAGGAGAACGTCTGCTGGGTTCGCCGCACTCCTAAGAAATGGATAACTTTGTATGCAGTCGCTGGAGACACCACGTGTCTCCCCAGATTGGGACAGGCTCGACTCTGTGTCGCCGGGAGAGCAGTCGTCGCTCTCTGACGAGGTTGACAGATCGAGCATAAAGGACGAATTAGAAGCGGACGAACGCTTCGAGGGAGAGTCATTGTCGTGTCGTCATTGTCGACTGAAGTACTTTTCTCCACCAAACCACAAACATAGACCCACAGGAGAGAAGCACGAGAACGCCGTTCACAAGAGAGCTAAGTTAAAGCGCGTATGCATTTTACCACGAATGGTATTAAATAAGATATAACAGCATGGTTCTATTGTCAGTACGTGCACCAAGTATGTTGTACGGCGAAAAAATGCCTAAAAGAAGTCACTTTTATTAGTATTTTTATTAAATAATACAAGTTCATCAGCTTACTACGTTTTGTATGTTTGTGTGTGTGCGCGTGTTGCTGCAACTGCATATAAGGGAATATTAAATATAGATTTTAGTTTTCTTTGTGTATTACTTTTTCGGTACAGTCTGATAAAAGCACTGATTTCCAGAGAATTAAATGAAGTGACCGGCTGACAGCACGCACACATACACGAAAACTACAGACAAAATAGGCTGATTGATAATGTGAATATATAAAAATAAAATTATATATATATATAATAAAATAATGTTCTTATTTAACAAGTTTTAAAATTTTTTAAAAACACCACAAACGTCAAAAATATGTATATAGGCATTGATTAAAAAAGAATGCAATATCACACATGTTTAAGCATATGTACAACAGGACGCAAATGTACAGTGTTTTTTTTCTTTTAATGATTATTTTAACATCTAGTGATCAAAGTCACTTAATTTTATGACTGAATTCTTACAAAAAACGTGCATAATGTCTATTTCCTATTCAAAAATGTTTTTTCTTGAACATTGGGTTTGATGTGAAACACAATTTAACTTATTTTTCTTGTCTTTTTTATGAATAAAACATTTAGTATATCGTGTTTTGGAATTTTAGTCTACTCTGGTGGACAAAATGACGAATTTTACGAATTTTGTATAAAATCATTTCAATTTTTTTTTTTTACAGTTCATAACTTCCTTCACTGGTTTACCAGAAGCTATACACCAAAGCAAACATTTCTAGAACAATAGAGACAGCATTTACAAAAATACTACTACTTAATTGACAGCAGCACAAAAATACTTGATAATAATCGTCCTACGAAACAGTACTTGGCACTAATCTAGTAAACACTATCGTGCCAAAGTCGCACACTATTCAGACTCAAGAACTTGAATGCTCCCAAGCACTGAACTTCAAGAATAAAAATGAAACCAATTTTAGAGATTTCGGTAACTCATTTAAAATGATCCAGTATCTGAATGTTCACATGTTATAAATAAGGATTTTTGTGAAAATTAAATGCAATTTTGATGCCGACAAAGCATGACACTCCTCGGAAACTTTCTATTGTTTGCTGCGAATGTTCATGTTCACATTAGTCGCAGCATTAAGCTGGCTTTAGTTAGGAAAAACGTACTGGGATCAATTAAAATGGTGGGATTGCTTGTTAAGGATCAGAATATAACTGGATATCAAGACAGTGGTAATGTTTTCATTTGCAACTAACCCAAACAATAATGCAAACAAACATATTTTGACAGTTATCTTAAAAGCTAATGTATACCTTGTCACAACCTTAATAACAAATATCCTGAGATCAGCACAGTTATAAGTTTGTGTAGGTTTGCATCTGCAAGGGCTTTTCCGACTACCTTGAATCAGTGGTCACAGGAGATTCATAAACGTTGGATTTTCGCTGTTCTGAAAAAAAAAAAGATAAATAGTAAACAACGCAAGACAACAAGCTGTTATGCAATGATCTGTCTGGCTGTTAAGCGCTTCTCTATTTAAGTGTCTTTCTATTTACTTATGTCTTTTTCACCCCCTTTTTTTACAAAGGATGTCCTAGAGGTGCTTGGAAAAATGTAGCCCTATGATCTTACCGACGTACCAACTTGACGGAACTGGCTCTCCGTATTTGTTTGGGGTTTTTTTTTTGTTGGACTTTGCTTATTTTGACTTGAAAGCCCATTGTTTTACCTGTCCTGATCTTAGTGGTGTGATGTATTTATCTATTATTACACTTTGTTTGTGTCTACGGCTTCAGGTAATCCGTTGACTAATAGTTCTTTCTTCCACGATGCCATTTTCATCTCAGTCCAGTATCTTGTTTCTGCAAGTCGACAGCAAGATGAAACACGTGCACTGTGAAGAAAGTTCTGATGACTCGAGGCAGACAGACTGCTTACAGCCTGTGCAACCTGCTGAGGTTTATCTTCAGCATTCTTGATTTGTTTTTTCCTGCTGACTTCTTCGATAATAAACAATGTCAAATATAAACTTTGAATTTATTTCTACGGTCAAATATGTTGCCAGGCCGCTAAGACAAATCTGGTCCTCAGCTCTGTTTCTTTGAGTCTCCAGAATTTCTTTTTTCCCGAATTTATGTATTCTCATAGACCTGTTTGATAATGGCGTGTTTTATTGGTTTAGTTGTTAATCAGACAGCAATACACTTTTTTATTTTTGTTATTACCGTTTTCACACTTTATCCCCTTTTCTTTTGCCTTGGTTGATTTCTTCCTATTATGATTATTATTTTTTTGTTTTATAGTTCATATCATTTGTAAAACGCCATGAGCACTACAGAAAAATGCTTTATTTTGTTGTTGTTTCCTCCATTCCTTTTACCCCATTTTTTTACCCTAATGTAGAAGATACCTTTCCCACTAAATAAACCAACTAGGACTTCGTCCGTCCCTTTTCCTTTGCTGTCTTACCTTTCATAATCCTCTTTACAGTCCGGAAGCAAGTATGTATTTAACAGCGGTTGGAGCACGCTTTCACTCAGTTGTCAAACCGGCTTTTGGTATACACTATGAGCTTTGTCTTAACACAAAATGAAGATTAAGAAAGCACAGTACCATCTCCGCAAGTAGTGTATCCTTGAAGATCCATGTATGACGAGCGCATCTCTATTTCGTTTGAACGGATGGCATCATACGCGTGTTCAGGCTCTGAGAACGATTCAAAATATTAAAAACATTATAACTGCATACATGAGATTTGTAGACATTTATTCTTAAAATCACTTTTGCATTTGTTTCTTCATTAGTCACACTCCATAAAACACACACAAAACAAACATAAATTTATTGTCCTTTATGCTGCATTTCCTGGACAGCTCAGAACAGCAAATGTTTCTTATGTCAGCTTGTCCATCACAAAAATCAATCCCAGAAATCGCGATGTTGTTACTGCTTTGCAGTATTAACTGTTATATTTATAATATTCATTTCCTACATGCAAACACAATAGTGTAGTCGTTTTTTGTCCTCGAGTATAAATGTTCAAAAACATGAAAAATATCCCAGAATAAACATGGACACGTAACGACTTCACCTTACCTGCACTAGACCTGGAGTGGTAATCATTGTCTTCTTTTGTATCTTCTGAGGTGCTGCAAAGTATTGTCAATCAAGGAGTAAAAATTCGGGTATTTCTAATGGAGACATACACAGATAACACACACACACACACAGTCACACTAATTAAGATAATATAGAATGTGTTGATTGCTTGCGTCTTAAACTTAAGCTGAATTGCTTAGTACTTGACACGGCTTTATCTAAACCATAGTGGCTGAGGCAGCTCTATAGGTCACTAAAACGTATCTTAAAATTATCAAATGGTTAATTTAACCTTTCGTTGCGGCCCTATGCTCCACGAGGAGTAACAAGGAATAAACTAAACTAATTCAGCTTTATTTTACTTACAAGTTAGAATGGTCCTTCTTTTTGTTGCCTAAGGAAATGGACAAAAATTTATTTCTTAGCGTATAAGCAACGGTTATTTAAATAAAATTCATTGTGTTTTTTATTTAGGATTTTAAATTATTTCTATGTGTCAATAAATGAATAAAACATAGAAATAATCTAATCATTCTCAAATTTGTGATCCGCTGTTCTTAAAAATAATCCTGCATTGACATGGCATGGTTATGTATTTAAAAACATATTTTTAGTTGACTGTTTATAATTTATTGATTACGTTTACATCTTACAATGACTTCAGGCATTATTAGTTTATGTTTTCGACATCCTTACATACCCCTGCGCCGTTTGTACAAATATATTAATGCTATGGCTGCAACGACGATTGTCACTGCTGCTGTCCCAAGACCAATTCCAAGACCGAGTTGTAGATTAGACTGAGATCCTGTGTTGCCCTCACTGTCCTGTGCTGATAAAACAATAAAACATTGTTTTGTATTAAAAAGCTAATTATGCATTTGTTTATCATTGTGTAAGCAACTGCTATCAACATTTCTTTTAGAAATTATATATATACAGTGGTACCTCGACATACGAGTTTAATTCGTTCCGTAACCTTGCTCGTATGTCAAATTGCTCGTATCTCAAAGCAATTTTCCCCATTGAAATTCATTGAAATGCCATTAATCCGTTCCAGCCCCCAAAACACCACCTCAGTTGTTTTTGTTAAGTGTTTTTGAATAGGAAAAAGTGTATTTACAAGAAGAAACATTTATTTATGAATAACAAATACATATTCTATAAAAACATATTAAATTCTTCGTTTGTGGAAGTGTGTGGGATCTGCTTCAGCAAAGCACCGTAAATCGCTCGTGGCTTCTCACACATGATGCTTTGTGTTAAGGTTCCTCCTTGAAGCTGCTTCTCTGTCACCCACACAGTCAATAGTTTCTCCATCTTTTCATGGAGAGAAGTCCGGAGCTTAGAAATTATTGTAACGCCCCTAGCTGGCGTTGTACCCTTTATCAACTCCTGTTTAAGCACAGTACATATCATTGAAGTGCTATGCTCGTACATCCTCGCCAAGTCAATTACTCGCACACCTTGCCCATGTTTTTCTACGATTTCGCGCTTTAATTCAATAGACATCATCTTCTTCTTCGGACCCATGGTTACAAAAATAAATGGGATAATGTTTTGTAAATGTACAAAAAGCAAAAAAAAGCGAACCCAACTTATCAAAAATGCTTCGAAAACGAGGGAAACAAGCACACAGACTGAGGTCTAGTCTGAGGTGGGAGAAACTGTTAGACGCTGCACACGACACCAACATCCGCCCCGCATGTTGGGGTCGTGTGCAGCGGTGTAGTGTGCGATTCCTCGTATGTCAAATCTTGCTCTTATCTCGAAGCAAAATATCGCTCGCTCGGCGGCTCGTATCTCAAAACACTCGTATGTCAGGGCACTCGTATGTCGAGGTACCACTGTATAAGGAAAAATATAAGAAACCCTTTAAAAGTGTTTTTGTTTACCCGTCCTCCTGACATCCCTACTGTTTCTTTATATCTAGTGCATGATTCAAATTTTAATATTGGAAGACGTGAGTATTAATCAAATAACTAACAGATGGTAAAGGAGTCTTACCGTATCTCTGTAAGTGAAATGTCACAGTCAGTGATCCCATGCTGTTTTCTAAAGTAAGGTTGTAAAATCCTACTTCATCCTCTGTAACATTAGATGCAGTAACAGAACACCTAGTTTTCTGTAAGATGTCTCCTGAGACGCAGGCAGACCTGAAGAATTACACAAAGGTGATTTCAAATTAAAAGTCTAATTTCAATGGAAACTTATTTTTTAGATAGGGTCTAGACCCTCTGCCATTCATTCAGTAGTACACATATTTGGCCAAAGAGAAGCTAGAGACATAAAAATAATCAACATATATACTACTCTGTATCTGTTACACATTGACTGCAATAAATACTTTCAGCCAGCACTAGTATCATGCAATTACAAATCATTCCCCTGTAAATCCAGCTGCTAGAATAAAAAATAGGCTATACCAAGTTCTACACCAATCTTCCTCGTCTCTTACTTAAAACATGTCATCGGTGAATTTGACTTTTTATGTATTATTATTTATAAATAAAAGGTGTAGCGTTTCTTTAATTCTGAATATACATCAGGACACAATTATTTCGAAGCAGTTATACCCCATGCCAGCTACATCTGTTGATTCGTAAAACTGCCGCAGAAAGGTTGAGAACTAACAGTCTGTCTCAAGCATCTAAGTGATGTCTCTATGTACAGTATTTGAAGGATTATGAGATTATATAGTTAATGCATATCATTTTTGGCTTAAGATTACAATAACGAAAATCTCTTTTACTTAAAGTATTTGTCTAAATCTGTTCACTGCTTTCCAGCATGCAATTTATCACACAATCAGCGAGAAACCATAAGCGTCATCTGCGAATGTAGATAAGGATAAGAAATCAAGGAATATACTTTTCAGTAACCTGTGAGGGTGAGAAGCAATTATGGAAGTTTTACGAGAGAACGAAAGAGATTTTTTTTCCCTATATCAGAAGTCACAAAATATATTATTTCTCAGCTCAAGCAAACAAAAGTATAATTGACAATCAGAACTTACTTTAAAACACCCAGCCTCGGAAATAGTACAGCTCCTGTATTAGCATCCGTACCCAGAAAAACAAATGTATACTGTTTCGGCGTTTCGAAAGTCATGACATCAAATGTCAAGGTCTCTGGACTGCCTCTGAAGTTTATGAATGGATAATTGCCTTTCTCTGAACTAAAGCTTCCTCTTATAGCAGCGAGTGGACCTGAAAAACAAGCAATTAACATCAAAGCTGGAAGAAAAGCTAAATTCAACATATATTCTTGAATCTTCTTAAAATCTTCCATTTCTTGTTTAATAGAAGCAAAAAAGCCTTTTCTGGAAGACTGCATCAACATGTTTCTAATGGTAATATGTATTTACTATGTTTACCATGTCTACACTCACAGATTAATACTATGCAATATATGTATTTTCTAAGCAGTCAAAAAAATATGTAACGTATGTGTGTTTCCATTTATGTCAGACCATTTATGTCAGAGTTTAAAATTGAAAAATGAGAGCTTTATTCCAGAATCTCTCAAGTAATTCAGCTTGTGTCGAGTGTTCAGTATGTGCCTACGATGCAGTGTTGATGTGATCTGTTGAATAAGTTATTTTTTTCTTCGTTTAATGTGCTTTTTCTCTTTGTTTTATCAGCAGGTTTTCTTTTAATCCTTTCCACAGATGACGTGACTTATTAATTTTAAGTAATTGGCATAGTAATTTTTTTAATGATGGTGGTAAGGATAAAGAAGAAAAATAAAGGTATTATTTAGTAGCTCGATAATGACCAAATATTATAACATTCAAAATATGTTAGAACAATAACCCTTTTGCACTTTTCAAACATTTGTAATCATTTTTAAACATCAGTTAATACTAAAAATGAAATGCAGAAATACGCTGACCTCTCACATAAAGAGCTGTTGAAGATGAGACATCACTTCCAAGCCCGTTATTAGCAAGACAAGTATAGAGACTAGTGTCTTGTACTCGCACTCCTTGTAGTGTATACGTTAACACAGTCTTTTCGTTTGTTTTTGACACCGAACCTCCTAAAACTACTCTGATCTCTCTCCCTGTATCCATTTCCTACAAGCAATGCAAGAAAGTGTATTAGTTTATCAGATTTTTATAAGCTTATTTCATTATTTTATTTAAATCTGCTAATATATTCTTAGAAAAGGAAACTATTACAATAATTCGATTAAAGTATTTTACAGTAAATGCTAAAATCAAATACAAACCAGTCGGAGTGTTGGCATGGGTTGTCCGTTTGCCTGGCAGACAATGTTTACTGTCTCACTTTCATTTACAGTCACACTTTTAGACTGCAAATTTATTTTCAGCTCCACAAAATTGGGTTGGTCTTAAAGCAGAAAGTATGATAATTTTTTTTCACAAAAGGCATAAAATCAAAACTTTGTTTGCTTACTTCTTTAGTCAGACATGCATCAATGATCAAAGATGATTTCCTGTTAAAAGAAATTGCTAACTTAATAATACAAATATGCGAATATAATAATACACCCGGCTTACACCACACAAAGCATTCTTAAACCATACTATTAAAGTCATAATTAAAACGGTATTTATTATAGTATGAAAACTGTTTAATTCTTGTTATATGTGTTACACGGTTGCTGGTTAGTGTAAGTTCCATGCTGCACTCCCACAACGAAAGAAGACTTTATTATAGACTTGTGTACAAGCCTCATGACCAGAGAAGAGTGGGGCATGGAGTTTTGTGTGTGTGAGAGAGAGAAATAGAGACGAGGGTGCACTCTTGTCAGAATAACAAAACAATTAACATGTATAACAATACCTGACCAATTTAAGTAGCATCCAAAACTTTATAATCACCCAGAATTGTACAAACTCGACTACATCTACTAATATGAAGAATAGTAAACGAAAGAATGGCATAAAGCGAGTGTTTTGATGCGCTCGATATTGTGAATAACGAGACTGAGAAGGTAACTAGCAAATGAAAACCTACGTGCTCTCTTTCTCACTCTCTCCACATCACCAGTACACACCCACTAATAAAACATTTCATAAATACAAACCACAAATAAAGAAGATCTTACTATCACTCTCTACGACTAAACCGTTTCCAATATTTTACTGGACAATGAGCCATCAGAAGGCATTGATACATAAAGAAAATAATTGAAACAGAGTAGAATTACAATTTGGTTTGTGTGTACCAGTGTGTATCTATCATTTTTCAGAGGGCGGCATTCTGGTTTTTGATAATGTGCAGGGCTCTGAAACAAGGAGAATGAAATCTCGAATTGAAGGGCCTCAAAAGCTCAGATATATACTGAAAAATAATGGCAATAATAATACAATGTGCGTAAATTTGTTAACGCAATCTAACTCCTAAAGGCATCAGTGTCAGCAGCAACGCTTTGAGCTCTTGTACAAAAGCTGATAGTAGTGTCAACAAGCTGTGAGCTGCAATAATAAAGCCTGAACAAGAAAAATATAAAATTAATGTTTTAGTGGCTGCTTTCTTTATGTAACTGAAGTGAGTTTAGCTGAATCACATGTAGGCAACTATTAACTACACTGTTAGGTAAACTTGAATAATCTTGAGACATCTTAAGTTTTTTTCACGAACAATTCTTTCAGGTATTGTTCATCGTATTATATATATATCTGGTATATATATCTCTCTATATATATATATATTTTTTGATTCAAATAAAATTCATGAAGATCACAGCAGCATATCGTACAAGTTTGTGTTCATATTTAGATGGCTCATTGACAGTTGAGGAAGAAACACAATTTTAATGAGAGCATAAGAGGAGCGCTAATGAAGCGTAATTGTTTAAGGAGTAATTACATAATTAGCAGAAAAAGCATTAGTTAATGTGTTCAAAGTTGTAACGTTAGGTGGATGACAACTACAACAGCAGAACAGACCTTGGCAAAAGCATCAATGGCCAAGTTATTTTAGTCTTCGCTCTAACTGACCTAAAGTGAGTTGAAGAACGTTGACTCGTCATGTAAAATGGCATAGAATAAAAAAAATACTTACACATAACAAAAAGAGTGTATGTAACCGACTCTGTAGCTGTGTTGTTCCACATTATATAACATGTAAAGCGAGCTCCATAGTCAGCAGCTGAGACGTTCGCCCTGATCAGCTGAGCAGAGCTGGTATTGTCCCACTGAACCTTTCCAGAGGGACTTCCTAAGTCATTGGCAAAACACGAACAAGAAAGCTTGCTTCCTTCGTTAATATGCTGTGGACAATTGTTGATTGGAGAAAAAGAAGGTCGGTCTGAAATAGATAAATTTACTTATAGAAAGACGCTGTATAGAAAGATATAGGTCTTGTAAATAAACTGCAATTTAAAATCACACAATAAAAAAAAACTAACCCAGAATCAGTTACTTTTTTTTTTTTACAAAAGTAACATTAAAAATGAAACACTGCCGTCCAGAGATGGGCATTGGTGACTCATCATAAATATGTAACGTGAAATAACTAAAAAGAAAAATATTTAAAGTGTTGTTTACTTATGGTATCGGGTCCGATGAACAATACAGAAACGTTTGCGTTGCCTGGAGTAACAATGACCCTGTAACTGTATCGGCCTTCAGGGGGCAAGTACGTTCTTAAGCTGCAGTTACCAGAACTATAACTCGTTCCAGGAACACTTGATGTTTCCAAGGAGTAGTTACCGACAAACATAGATTCAGATGGTTCCTAAAATATATAATACGATATTCTTTTTTCAAAGTTTGAAGAATCAAATTATAAATGACATTATGAAAGATTTAAATTAACTTTAAAATACAGTTAATAACATAATTTTGAGCTAGTTTACCTTCATAAAGTAGTATGTATAGATATTGATATGTACAGTTATTTCTAATTAAAAACTTAGCAATAAATCTATCTTACAAAAGTATGCTGCTTACTTTTTTGCTCTGATACAACCAGCATCCATATCTTCCACTTGAGGAGTATATTTTAGAAATTGTGCAATATCCAGTCACTGACCACACGTCTCCGTTAAGATGAACAGTGCACTTTATACCGTCAGCAGGATCTGTGAGTACGAAACTTGCGTTTTATTCTTGTTTTACTTCATTGAAACAATATTTGGTTTCTTATGAGAATGTTTGAACTTCTCAGTGAAAAGGTATGCTGCTATTGATATTTATAACACCTAACGCGAAAAATACACAGGTTGAATTTGATTTTCCATTGTTATGAATGACTTATTTACTTTTTCTCTAGAACAACTATCTTTGTTACTCTGCAGTATATAGAACTAGTTAAAAGAAGCTATTCTGAGAATTAGCAAACTAATTGACTAAAACGAGGTAAGAATTTTTGTACTTATGTCAATCTTTTCTCATATTTCTGCTAATATACTGATGTCATGATTAATAATTTATCAAAACTATTGATCAATAATAAAAATTAAAAAATCAAATATCAATATGTGAGGTGTAAACTTTGCATCACGTTTTTATGTAACATATACTAACACAGAAAGCACTTATCAAACCTATACAATGAATCACAACACAATCTCTCTCACACACACACTGAGAGAAATAATCCAAGCATCAAAAATACCTTTTTGCATTTTTTACTAACCAAGCTTGTATTTTTGTCTCAAAGACTGAATGACAGTTTTGCTGGATGTGCAGCTCTTGTTTTGTAAATGTATGCAAAATTCATTGTATATTAAAATACATTAAATATTTTTTTAATTTATACGGTTACCCTTAACACGGGCTACCCTTTAGTTTCATACTCACATACATAGTCAAGTTGGCAGATCACTTCTGTCTGCTTAGAACCTTCTGGTGTTTGACATTTCAGACTCTTCCTAGCAAACAGTGATGCATCTGTAACTTTGGCAGTGTCTACAGTGATGACACTCTCCATACCAGAGATCCTTCTGATGTTAAACATAGACAGAGAACCCAGGGTACAAGGTGGCAGTGTGCCATTAGGATGTAGTTGTGGACATGTACCAATCCACTGCTCGCTGTTTACGTCTGTAAGAACCCATGTCACAGTTTCCTCGGCATTCAGCCCTGAGCACGTGAACGTGTTGTTGGACTTTCCCTCCACCACCTCGATGTATTCATCCGCGGCATTGCATAACTTCACTGTTGATATAAACATATTATGTACTAGCAATTTGACATCATAGCCTTTTTGTATGATTTACTGAGTGTGTATGTATACACCTGTGTGTAGCATGGGGCATATTTAACCTTCTCTGGTGTCTGTGTATACGTATATGGTACTCCCACTTGTGCGAAATTTTTTATGACTGTAAAAGAAGGACAATGGGGTGAGGGCAGAACTTTTATGCGCACTTATGTGTGTAAAAGCAAAAGATAAAGAACAGGAAAGAAGAATTAAAGTATTGTGAAACAAACTGTCCCCAAATTTAAACTGTAATATACAAAAACAACACGAAGACAGCCAAACATTTTTGAAAAAACAAAAACATCAGAGAAATAAAATTCTCATTACTATTTAAAGGGAAGATGTTCAAGCATATAGTCAGATATATAAGCCACACCTTATATATATATATACAGAACATTGTAAACGATGCCTGTTTTTAAAATGTGATTTAATTGAACTTGTAGTAAATTGCAACATCATCATAAGAAAACGTGAAATACATAAATATCACATAATGAAAGTCAAATGCAATTTGCTGTTTATATATTTTTCATTATATTTTAGGGCACGTCGCAGAATAAGACAATGCAGAAACATGCCCATTTTCTTCAGACACCTATAGCAATAATAAATATCAAAGCACCTGTATTGTAACGTGCAATATTTCCTATCGCTTTGAGAATCAAAACCATATTTAGACTACAATGAGACTGACAAACAAATAAATTACGTCGTAAAACAGGAAAAAAGTTAAAATAAGGAAATTTAGGTGACAATTAGTGTTCAGTCGGATCCATACGAATCCCCAGAGTCCAGTAAAAATTATTTGTTTTAGGAATACTGAGAGCCTTTAAATAACACCTGTCGTGGAGGGGGGATCACATGGATAGACGTGGCAGCTGATATGGCCCGCCACTCTTGCCCATTGTGGGCAATAGTCAGCAGGTCCTGTATAGGACGACCGAGGTGCCTCGAACGATAGTCTTCGACAGGGAGTTATGCCAGGTCACATGGCCAAAGAAGACAAATCCTACTCAGTCACCTGTTCTCAAATTCTTGGATTCTACTTTCCGTTTAGACGAGCAGAGTCCATGAGTCACATCCGTACAGCTGGATCTGCACTACCAGGGATTTTTACAGCTTGTATTTGGTAGTGAACCTTATTTTATGGCTATTCCAGAATCTGTTTAGTCTTGGCATTGCTGCTGTTGCTGCTGTGATTCTAGTGCGTTCATCTTGCGTGGCACTGCCGTCCTTGAAAAGGTTGGCTCCCAAGTACTTGAAGCTGCTATCCTCTTCCAGCTGTGCCTCGTTCATGAAAATCTCTACTTTGCCGTTGCCATTGATCATAGTTTTGCTCTTTTCAGTGCTGGTATCCATTCTACATACATTTCCACTGTCAGTCTGTTGGTGAGGTCTTGCAGTTCTTTGTTTGTGCCTGCCAGATCTATGTCGTCTGCAAAGCGTACAGATCGGTCTTCCAAAAATGGAAATGAAAGTATAATGGTCACAGAGAGCTTCGAGTATGATTTTCTCCAAGAAGATATTAAACTCGATTGTAGGTGCATCCTTGGGGTCCACCTACAGTGGTGAGGAAGTTAACTCCTATTTGGTTGTTCAGCAGAACATCACTAACTAAGCTATTGTACAGCACTTCTATAACTTGAACGAGGCCTTCTTTGATGTTGAATTTTTTCATCATGTATCACAGTCCATCATGGCAGACTGTCAAACGCCTTTTTAAGGTAGATGTAGTTGTGGTAAAGGTCCAGCTGATGCTGAAGATGTTTTACTATCGGGATGCGACAGCTGAAGTTCTGCTTAATTGTGCTTTAACATGGCCGTAATCCACCATGCACTTCTACTAGCAGCTAGCGGTTTTGCCAATGAAGTTCTGTATGACATTTAGCACGACTTTGCTTGGGTGACAGATAAAGCTTATGGTTTTGTAGTTCTGGCTCTGTTTGCTGTTATCGTTATGGGAACAGGGTATGTTCTTTAGGCCATTTCTTGCGTTCCCATTGCATAACCTTTGGTACAAAACAGCGAGGGCTTTAATAGTTTCTTCCTCACCCTGCTCGAACAGCTCTCTGGCACATTATCAACGCTTCGCGACTTTTCTCCCTTTAGAGTTTAGACTGTGTACAGCTTCTTCGACCTCTTCCCGTGGGACTGATAGGTGTGCAGGTTCTCTGTCTCTAGCCTGGTTGTTTTGAAGAGTGTTGGTGTCGGTCTTCAGCTGAAAGTTGTGCAGGTTTTCGCAGTACTCAGTCCATCGGTTAACTAAAGCGTTTCTTTCTGCGAGGCCACCATGCCTGTCTGTGATGACTGAGGTCGTGCTGACCTTCCTTAGTGAGTGTACTTAAAAGATGGTCGGTCTTTTAGCTGTCATTTCGAGCCATTCCAACCTCTAAGTCCCGGCATTGGCTCTAAATTCAGTTCTCTTTTGCTGCCTTCATTCCATTCTCGATGCACAGTTCCAGTCGTTACATTTCCTGGCTATTTTGTGTTTTTTTTTATCTCTTCAAGACCCTACTTTGGTCATAGAGATCTAAGCTGTTGATAGTAGCACTTTTTTATATCCCAGCGAGGGTGTCTACATCACATTCCACCAGGTTTACCGCGCCCAATTTTCCTCTAACTTACAGACTTTGTGCTACATTCGCGTTTTACAGCTTTCCCAAATCAAAGAAGTGCAATAAACTTTAGAAACAGAAAGGGTTGTCAAATAGGTATGGAAAAAGTAAAGAAAAACTCAACATAAATATAAGTTAATGCTGTTTACTTCAAAAGAAATATCATAAATTCTGTACATTTTTCTTACACGGGACAAAATTAAATTAAAAGAACTTTACCAGCTAAACTGGTGGAGTGGAAATTATGAAGCTTTCCAAAAATCTTTTCTTTATGAAACAATGTGTTGGCAGCGTTAATGCTTTTTTATATTTACAATGTACCTCTGTTTATTATATATATATATTGGAAACGACCAATGGTGTTTCCTTAATCCTTTAGAGCTGATTTTAACAATAAAATTAATTGGAAGAAAAATAAAATTATAGAAATTTTAAAGAACAAATTAATCATTCCTCGCACTTAGAAAGCAATCATATGTGTCAGATTGGAAAGAATCGAAAATCAAAAAGTTACTGATATATTCTGCACATTTCTGAAAAAAAAATCCGTTTCGTGCAGTTACCTTATTTTTATTAACTGGAAATCCGACATACTAAATACTTGTTGACATTGAAGCGATAATTCTGAAAGTTATAAAAATTAAAAATAATAGCAATTAGAAACAGTATAATACATGATATATCATAAGTTGATTTGTGAATTTTTTACACTTTCTAAACTTACATGATGACTGTGCCATAGCACAATCAACGAAATAGAAAGACTACTGTACCGCGTTCAAAATGATTAAGTTTTTTTCTCGCTCTCACTCACACACACACACACGATATTATTAAAACCTTTTTATACTGTAACCGCCAAGTCGACCCTTTTTAAAGCTTAGCTGGAATCTTCTCACGGACATTTTAACCTTTTCGGGTATATCCGATATTGGTTTTGCAAATGAAATTATGAAACCATGGAAACATGCAACTTAAATTCCACAGCTTATTATCTCAGTGTTACATTTTCCTTAGAAACAAACTTTAACATTCTAGATGAAGAGGTAATATTTAAATTAAATCTGGTTTGATTGATATAAAATTGTATCCATCATGGTTATTAACATCGGTGTAGCAATATTTTATGACAAATAGCAAACTTAAGTAATACAATTTGTTTAACGAACAATATGTGCTTCTTGTATTTTTGCGCTGTGTGGAAGAGTGGACTAAGCTGATATTCCAAATGCATGTCCGGGTTGTCTATTGTAGAGTTTTGTATCACCAGGTTTTACTGATCACGAGCCTGTCTGATGGTGGCATATTCCGTCGGTTCTATTTTTTGTGGCTGAGGTTGTGTGTTGGACGAGTTAGAAAACACAACGGTTGTATAGAGCAATCCTTCATTATTTCGACGTCGAGCTTCTTCTGCTCCTTTTCCCTGGAAAAACAAAACATTAACCTCATTTAATTTCTTTGTTTTAAAATATGCAAATAATTGCAGCGATATTCATGGTCACTGCATAAACTTGTTTTCGTAACATAAAACGTATCAAATCCTATATAGAATATTTCATTTAAAATATAAAAGATGGTGCAAAAATTGACATTCTGACCACGTAATAATTACTTAAATATTACACCAGCTATTGAATAATTTTTTATGTATTCTTTCAACCCTATTTATATTAAAGAGATTGCTTATTAGTTCAGAGAAAAGCAAATGATTTCTAACATATATTCTATAACAGGTATCTTTTGTTTAAAAGATCACCGACCAGTCTGGATTTCATTCAAAGGGCATTTTTTAAAATATCAATATTTTTATGTAAATTATTCGAATTTTAACCTTGTTTTTCTCTTTTTTTGCAGTTTCTCCGCGGAAAGCCTCGTTTTCATAAGCGGATTCTGTCACAGGTAACATTGAAAGTGCTGTTCCTGAAAATGGTTTTATACATTGAAACATCGACAAACGCAGCTTAAGCAAATGGAAGTCTTAAAGATCAAGTTAGACAAATGACCAGTTTAGCCGACCACTACAACACACCACTGAAACGTATGACGTTTACATTTCACATGGTTCTAGCAGTTCATATACCAACAATGCACTATCTCAGCAGAGAAGTTAGAGTTGTAACATATTTGTGCACATCTCATAACATTCAATTTTACAATAACATGTACCTTTACCAGACTGAGGGTTGACTTTTCCTTCCGAGGCTAATGGTCGCGTGTCACTTGATTCATAGATGGCATTTGGTGTAAGCACGTTATCTACACAGGTAATAGAACATAAAATTTTAGACAAACTGTAAGCAGTTTCGCTCACACTTCAGACTAAATACTTTATTAATGATATTTATAGCCCTAGTCAAAGTGATTTCTTAACATACATCATATATATATATTAGTGACATATGTTCTCTTATTCTGCTGTCATCGTAAACAGCGTTTGAGTTTTTCATAAGAGAATATAAGACATATGGTCACTTGTCTCCTTTTTTTTTTTTGAAGAAGAAGAGACCTCTCTAACAAATATCCAATGCCAGAGTAATCGTTTCCGAATACATAAACCATGGAAAGTTTTGTTAATTTAATAGTCAATAGTCAAGATAAAGATATTAGTGCGAACTGATTCTGTGAAACATTCAATGCCCTGAGGAGTTTCCGAAATTCATTTGGCAAAGGTGAATCTTAAGAAAATTACATCGTGCATGATTTGTGTGCATGGGCATGAGTATATGTAAAAATGTGTTTGATCTTACACTAAATGAGGTGTATAATTTGACTACACAAATAAGAGAATGGAATGTGCTTCGTGTATTGTGTGCACGTTTTGTGTGCTTCTTATATGTATACACAAAGACTTTTTTTGTAATCGGACAAAACTTTGCAAAAACATGGCTTATCCTTCAACTGCATGCATTTAGTTAAGAAAGATCTTTCGACTTTGCTTAATACCAACCTGATTCCCGACGGTCGACGTTTGTTGTCTTTTGGAACCTGAATAATCATAAAAATGTGTTGGAAGAAAAGGAAAAAAAACCACACACACACAAGTAGAAAAACTTCGGCAACAAATATCTGAAAATTTTGATATACAGTAAAACATTTTTTTTATTAAGACCTTTCGTAATATGACCGTCTGATTGGTCCGACCCAGATATTTTTCACGATCGTACTTCGCTACATAAACGTCATCTTCATTAAGACTACCTTAAAAAGTGCCTACGATCTACAGTTTGTGCTCAGTTGTGACTTATTTTTTGGAAACACCACGTGTCTACAAACATTACGAACATTTAAGTACATAAAATATACTGTTTCTTGCCGACTGTATGCGGTATATTATGACTTTCTAAATAGAAAAACGTACAACAAATTAAGTACATTTTAAAAGAGAATGCTAATTCATTTTGACCCCAAACCACACAGACCATCTATTTTAAGTTAAATGGACCAAGACACAATGATCTCGACCCACCTAAGACTACATTATCTCAACACTCAAAGCCCATCGACCCAGGGCCAGAGAATGTTCAAATTAGTTCCGCCGGCATCTTACTAAATAAAAATGCCCCCAACTGCCTTCCAAGGAAAATATCTCATTATGGTGCAAAAAACGAGATTTTCTATGTAATAATTTTAAGGCCTTTGTGGTCATTATTCTTTCAGTCTGGAGTGTGTATTAAAGGTATGTTCAAATATCCAGTTAGTTCCAAAAGAAATCTTCAGTCTTGTGAAACAATGGTGGAATAAGTATTGTAAAGTTTTGTGAGAAGAGTGCAGTAATGAATGTTTTCGGGCGTGGGTGCATATTTACATGTAACTACGCTCGCAGCACTCTTCTGCCCTTTTTTTCACACAAAAAGGTCTCGCCAACGTTTAACGCATTTAATGTTTAAAATAAAAACAAAGGAATGCGAAAAAAACAATAGTTCTGTCTACCGTCCGTAGAAAGTTAATAATTCCCCCGGTATTTGACTCTCCGCTGATCAAGTAATCTGATATAAGCAGTCAGATGATTTTGTGTCTACACACACTGTCGGTACAGACGTTCGCCGAACAGACGATCACAGATCGAGTTACATCCAAGTCGGTGAGTCGTCGGCACGGATGTTCCCATGTACTGTTGACAGGTGACTTTTATCCAAGGCAGCGAGCTATTAACACAATAGTGCACCCAAGTTGACATATCCAAATGAAACCCAAGCGGGTTAAATCTGAGACGAATTCTCTTGTAGCGTATCCCAAGCGGGCGAAACGTTAACACTGGAGATCACCAGAAATGACAAATTAAAATATTCGAAGTCTAAGACAACACAGCTGTGGTTCACAACTTTGTAGGTCAAATTCCCAGAAAAAAAATTAGACCGTCACTACCCTTCGGCAGAAAAGATGCGATTCAGCACTACCCTTCGGTAGGAGTCACGTTAGTGTACGTTATAGACGTGCCATTAGTAAAGCGGAAGTCTATCTTCATACACAGATTTCCGCTGAATAATTTTCAGGACCAGAGTCCCTAACGGTATGCAGTGAGTTCCATGCCGACCGACCACAACAATTTCTCTTTACCATGTAGTCGGCATAGATGCCTACCTGGATTAATTGTGTCCCCTAACGTTACGCCCCTCCACCTGGACACTAGACAGATTAAACCTTGTTTACAAAAGAAGTCTAGAATTCCCCTATCGCGTCATTTCGTGGTTTGCGTCACACAGTCACGTGACTTCCCCATGATGTGTTTCTCATCTACTTATGCTCTAAGCATACAATTCTACCTGTGCTGTGATGACTAAAAGGAAGTAGGGATTTGAACCGAGAACCATTATAAGTATAACCGAGCAATAACCACAAAGAAAAGCACCACAAGAGGGTTTTATAAGCCTTATTTTCAAACTTTAAAAAGGCGAATTTGATTGTGTGAACTTATCTTTAAAGTTATTCCCTGGAATTAAAGCTGTCTGGTCGACTTCCATTTTAAAACCCCTCTGAGTTACGACCTGGTTTTGTGGATTTTGACGAGTCATAATGGAGCGGTTAGCTCTATCTCGTATTAGAATCCTCTACTGCTTTCATAATTTACATATTTAGATACTTGTAAAACACTACATCAAATAGTCTTTAAAATAATATATTACTTAAAAACAATGAATAGTATAGTATATACTGATAAAATAGAATAAATAAAACTCCAAAAAACGTAAGTAGAAGAGCACAAGATAAGAAGTTTTTTTTTAAATTGTGTTTACATTTTGAATACTAGAATAAGCATTTTGTAGTTTTGGACTATATTAGGCTGAATACTAAAAGTGATACTTACTCAGGCTTATTATTGTCTTTGTGTCCTGTAAGAAACAAAGGTTTATTAAATTTGGGCTTTTAGCATTCTTAAAATTATTCCAGTGTTAATTAATCTCTATTAAACTTTATATTTAATTCGCATACTACCAATGTCATAATAAAGGAATAAATAACATATTATACTTACATTTTTATTTCGGTTATTACATTGCTGCTACAAAACTTATAACAAAAGTTATTAAACTATGCTTATATAGAAATAATAGTTAATGACATTTATGAAATCGAATTAATATTTTTTTCTTATGTAGAACACAGAGATTTCGTACATAATAAATATTGTAAAAACTTAATTTAGACTAAGTGCAAAAATACGAATTTTCACTTGACAAAAAAAATATATAGACGATGTTCGTACCTTTCTGCCGCACGAAACAAACGATCCCTATAGCGACTAACACAACAACAACAACCCCACCAACAACTCCACCAGCAATTGCACCGGCCGAAGATTCTTCGGATTTCGCGCCGGCAGTTGTTTCTCCTTGTCCTCCTTAAAAATAGATTATCACTTATACTCTTAAAGAAGGTGTGAAAGAAAGATAAAGACCCATGTGGATTTAACTATTTTCAAACTAACCCATTACGAGCAAAAGCATTCTTATTAGGGGAAAGTAGAACACAAATTATGTTAATCAAGTTGTATATTTTATACCTTTTGTGTCTGCGCAGTTTCAAATTATCATTTACTTTGTACCCCTAGATATTATTGCCTAGAAGACCGGATGTTACTAAACGATTCTAAGTAGCTGATCTTTACATCTTTCGAGATAAAATCCTTGCAGTGATTAGTTCTCAGACATCTCCTTGGCATTAGCAGAGGCAACCTAACCCAATTCCAGATTGCACATAGGACAAGTCAGCTGGTGGAAGACATTGTTTCTAGCTCCTCCCTATATCCATCGGCGCATGAATTTCCCGGCTCCTACGTATGTTTTTATAGTTAACAGCTCCGCTGTAAAAGCTTTTATCCTACTGAAACTGTTTGGTAACCTCTTGGCATTTGGTCTTTGAGCCAGTCACTCTGAGTAAGAGTTCTTGATCTCTTTTTATAGCGCTGTAAAGAGTCAAATTTAATAACAATTATTCAGTAGCAATAGTCTCTAGGAGACTATGGTTAACCTCTGCAGAAAGAGAAGCGCAGTAAAGCCTCTTATCGTTAATGGCAAGGCGAGTATGCAGGTAGGATACTTAAAAGTCATATGGTTTTTTAACCTAACTCAGGGGTGAGTCCCTATTTATAGGTACCAGCAGGTAGTATGTTCAGCGTACTCAAGGTATGATTGTATGTTCATGTGTGTGTATGTGTTATTAGAGATAAATAGTGTTGATAGCTTTGCATGTTTTATATTATATAATGACAACTGCTGACGTGTAACCGGTGACTCCAGAAAATGTGAAGGGCATGATGAATAATGAATAAAGCACTATGACTTGTTATTAGCTACTACTGGTTCTACAAAAATCTGTGATATAAATCCCTTTCTTTTTACTTCATTTTCACCCACAGTTCTACTTGACTAAAAGTCTTAAAAATACTGTTACATTAGTTTTGCTTTAAAAAAGATATGACAGTACAACAATTTCAAAGAAATGACCAAAGGCTGTTCAGTATTCTTGCAAATTAAAATCATACCTGTTATATTTTGAGGAAGAGCTTGAAAAAAAAGTGAGACGTTTCCCGCCTGATTGATAATTATGACCTTGTAGAAGCCAGCTGTGTCCGAGGTCACATTCTTGACAGTGATCGTGCAGGTTATTTTATAACTAGGTGGAGGACTTGGTGTGCAACCTGCAAAAAATACTTCTGTGGCGGTTTGTTCATTGCTGCTTATGTTTGGTCCGAGGAAATACTTGGTCGCATTTACAGATGTTGGGTAAGCGATCAGTTCAATCGTCGCAGGTTTATTTTCTTCAACAGTTGGGATTGTATAGTTACCATCAGCTGGATTTCTTCTGGGGGCACCTGAATAACAAATAATCCCCACCTTCTATTTTAGTTCTGCAGAGTAACGTAGCATGTAAAATACAATTAGATCAGGGACAATGGTTATTGCTCCTGACTGTGCTATGGTAAGCATGAGTCGTTACCCTTGATTACATGGGGAAGAATGACAGTTATGTAACAGAGTGAGCGCAGTGTTCACATGAGTCCCGGCTTTTTTAAGTGAGCTGAGTATTGGGATTCCTAAATAAGACGTCGAAGGAGTCAGACGCAGAGAAAACTTGCTATGTGATGGGAATGAAATGTAACTCCTTGCCAAGCAAAGGTACTACCTTATGGGGTATCAGCGGGGTGTAAAATTTAATTACAAATGTGAAACTGTAAATAATGGATTTTGTATAAGGAAGAGCTTATGTGCCTTTAAATAGAATAATCATTAAGTCATGAGAATTGCAGGCACTACGTACTGGGCAAGTCAGAGCTGAAAGGAAAGCACCATGTCTACTGACCATAACTTCCAAGGAAACCCAAGTGTTTGCATCCCTATAGTGGACGTATCCCACATCTGCAGAAAAAAACAACTATTTTAACTATCGGCCGTCTATATGTTGGCCTCAGTAGCAAGCGGGAACAAGAAAGACTTGGAGTCGTCTTCCTAAGTGGCAACACCTGTGCAGCAACAGCCGGCGCCGCGGAGTAACAACAAGACGACATCATCCCCACAGCGGGACGTATCCCTCGGCTACTCTGGAAGTGGTGGATTACGGGCAAACCCTGAATATCGTCTGCAAAAGGGAATTACAGAGGCCCAGCACTTTCCCGGCGATACGAACTACCACTGGACCAATGTTCTGCGTGTAGCAGTTGTGTCTTTCAAGTGGTGTAATTTCTGAGGGTGTGTATGTGTAATTTTTTTTTTTTGTCGTGGAGCTGACGGTGCTGAAAGAAAGTGTACATTTCTACCTGCTAATTGGAGATACTCATCTGGGAACTCAATCTGGGACATAATTTAAATGCCTGAGAAAAATTCTCTAAGAATTATGAAAATTAAGTAGGGAAGCAAAGGTATGAAAAATGTGGATATTATATCTCACGAAAATGAACAAATCAAACAAAAACAATAACACATGGGAACGATCGATGACATGTCATAGAGCTAAAAGACGAAATATTCTACCTTGAATGTAGTGATAAACAAGAAAATTTGATTTGTTAAAGGGCTAGCTATTTAAAAATTTAACACTACGAAACAGTGATAAAGAGGTTTATAAGACGACTTAGAGGTATCTTACACGTAACCTTTTGAAATGGAAGAAGATGGTAGCCAAGTGGTCTTAACCAAAAAGCGCGTCGGTTAGATATCAATCTTCATCTTGTCGTGCCAGCTGTCGGAAGTCTGTACCATAGACAGTTGGGGAAGGTAAAGGAGAGGAGCTTGGTATCGCACTCACATAAAGCTGGCTCCAACAAACGTAAAGTATCTATCATCTTCTCCCAATGACCTATTTGGCAGTTTGTGCTCACAAACATGTCCCCCATGCCTTTTATGATTGCCAGTTACACTGCTGATGATTGAAATTCATTTATCTACAAAATTAACGGTTCAGTATTGGATTCGAATGAAACAGATAGTTAACAATAGTCATTCCAAACTCAATATAAAACTGTTTGCCTGCTGTTAGCAGCCATTGCAAATGTAGATAAAATTCTATAAAACAGAATATAGCAAACGGTTATTTTCGTGCAAGACCTGGCTTATGTTTTACAGTAATGCCAGCATTTTTTAAAGCAGGAGGAATTAAGATACACAATTATTACAGCAGATGCTCTACTTATTAGGGCATACAGACATACCTCTGATGGCTAGAAAATAAAGCATAATATTCTGAACAAAGTAACATCTTACCTCTTAAACATTTCATTGTCATAGTCAAGCGAACCTCCAATAACGTAGCTTAAGGTACTCAATAGTAGTTAATTTAATCATTACATATATAAAGTACAAATCACTAGAATGAGTTATGATAGACTACTCTTGAAAGACGTATATAATGCTCTGTGGTTAAAATGTAACTAGCAAATACAACGTGATATCTAAAATTATTTCGATAAACCAAGATGATTAAAATTTGTAATCATTATATGAAAAAGACGAAAGCTTACGAGGATGCAAATACCGGTAATGTAATGATTGTGTAAATATCAAGTATACTTTTTATATTGCTTGTCATCTGGTAATTTAAATGGGGAAGAAAACTTGCTCAATTAACGTCTAGGATGGCTTGTTGACAAGCCTAAGGGCCCTTAAGCAAGAAAAGGGGGGCGAATGTGCCAGCGTATAGGTGTTGTATGGGGTAGCAACGCTGAGATTTTGTACGTGGGAGACAGCCCTGAGAGGTTACACTAAGCCAAGCGCGACCAGCCGGCTGGCAGAAGTGTCAATGACACCTAGGAAGAGACTGACACCTTGGGGGTTCACACACCTGTCCCCCAGGTTGACGGGGAGTGGGGGCTAGTCACCTGTACACCACGCCGTTGCAGGCGGGGTGGACCATTAGTAGGCTGGTTGTTCTCTTGTAAATGTTTGCTACTTGATTGGTTGGTGACTTAGTGACCAATGGCATCCCTCGGTGTATGTGACAATTCAATTGAGCAAAGTAAAATAGGGAACGGGACAATCAGGAGGATACTTCTCGACACGAGGTCATAGTGGACGGACAACTGGTCAGCAGTCCAAGCGACCTTCATCATCTCTAACACCGACTTCACTTGTACCAGGCGAGGGCAAGTCTCTGGAGGAAGGAGACTTGGTTAGAGACCCTTGAGCAAGGTGGCGAGTCAGTGACGAGGAACTGTCAGGACTGCCTGCTTTCGCCGTGGAAAGCGAAGGACTTGCACTACCTGTGAGAGGCAGACGTAGAAGCCAAGGCCAGAAGTCGTCTTTCTCAAAGGAGGGGAGCATCTGCTAGTTTCACCCCACTCTAAAGAACCGGAGAACTTTGCATCAAGGTGGTGTTCGTTCGGCGTAAAAACGTGGCTTTTCAGTCGTCAAAGACATCATGTGTGTGTCCCTGGACCGGGACAGGCTCGACTCTGTGTCGCCGGGAGAGCAGTCGGGAAAGACAACAGACAGGTGAAGCAACAGTTTCTAGGGAAAGTCATCAGAGCACCGTTTCTGTTGGTTGAAGTATTGGTCTCCACCAAACCACCATCGTAGACCCACAAATACAAGAACAGTTTTAACATCAGAGCTAAGTTGATGTTCGTGTGAGAGTGAATGCTCGATTGGGAGAGAGGTAGCAACACTGGAATAGAGAAAGTACGCGTAGCACGGACAGCACTGAGAGTCCCCAATAGACGAGGTTTACGTTTTAGGTATTAGTTGTTTTTTTTTTGTTGTTTTTTTTTTTTTTTTTTTTTTTTG
>SRHC01003423.1:0-35599 GCA_004794325.1 Pomacea maculata | reverse complement strand
GGGTTATTAAATTTTCCTATACGTTACATCACACTCGAGTTTTTTGGTTCGGGAATATCAAGGGTGGGGACTTATGAGCCGCGTAGTAAACTGAATGATAGACATATGAATATTGTACTTGTGGTTCCCCTGCAACATTATATATGTTGACGTGGGTAGTGAGAATTGAGGTCAGTTCTCGCCAACGTGCCCGGTTCCCAGGGGACGGTATTCACGTTTTATGCTAAAAACTAGGAATACTGCAAGAACGCTTTATTTTATACATATGTATCGGTGACTTTTATTTCAAAATCAACTTAGAAAATTGTAGTACATGTACTAAAAGCAGGGTCTAATATATGCCACGTAACATCTTTTTTACAGGTGACACACAAAATACCCGTTGAGTAAAACTTGTAAAAATCAAAGACGTCTTCAGTTTTATGATATCTTAAAGTTTTATTTTGTTAACTAAAATTTTATACTTTTCGAAGCTCCTTTAAACCTAGGACGCAACTAAAGTCGTTAATGAATTCGTTACAGTTGCTTTATACTTATCTTTAAATCTAATATATTTAAGGTTTTAAATGTAAAATCCCTAACATTTGTTTATTTATGAATGTTCACAGTAAATTGTCTTCAAATAGCAAATTATTAATATAATTGAATTGTAACTTGAATTGTTGAATTGTTATCTAAATGCTTAGTCTCTGCGATTCACAGGCCTACTGACTCCTGGGGAGATAAACGGCGGTAAGACTTCTTGGTGTTTTGTCCACCCGACAGTCCAGCACCGCCAAAGACCGGGTACTGTGTCGCCGACGTAATGTCACCCCAACAGGTAACTCATCCCCCCCCCCCCCAGTTACCCATCACACCCTCTGACAGCCCGTTAACCAGCATGGAGGGAGCAGAAGTTCGGCATCAACTCTATAGCCCTATTCCTTGCTACCATATGACAAAAGTAATTACATAATCATTTACAAAATCCATTAAAAAATAGTTAATGAATACATGAAACCAAGCAGGAAGAAATATATGTACTTACAGATGACAAATAATGTGACAGCCTGGTATTTACTGCCTATGATGTTATCAGCAGTACACCTGTATTCACCGGTGTCCTCACACTCAGCCGTAGTCTTGTCATATCGTGTTTGTACTCTTTGATCAGCTAGAGTCACGTTACCTCCAGGCTGACTGTGTAGGACACCATTTCCAATTGTGTTATCTGTGATGGTCATGTTAGGTGTGGGTCTGCCGTCAGACTGACACAACATGGTCACTGTGCTCTTCTCCATCACGACCACGTTCTCGCTTTTGTCGTTTAGCTTGAAACTTATCTGAGTGGGTGGATCTGTAAAAATATAAACACAAAACAAGTTTTGTATTCTTATTTTACACAAATATAAAATAAATTCATTCTGACAAAGTCAAGTACAAAAACATAAATAAGCAAGAAATTATTGTTATAAAAGTCTTTATTGAACGAAATTTGTTTTCGAAAACGAGTACGCGTCACAGGAAGGAGCTGCTCTGGTGTCATACACTGTAGAAATCTGTTTCAGAAAGTTTCTGATACTACAGGTAGTCCTCGACTTACGACGGGGACCCGTTTTTACGCAGCGTCGTAAACCGGATTTCGACGTAAGTCGGATCATACGTTCATACAGTACTGTACCATAATAACAGTACAGTACTACAAACACTTAGCCTATCCAAACACCCATCCTAACACAGTACCCTACATAATTATCAATAAACATAAGTACAGTAAAATATTGTAGTACAGTACGTTTAATAATGAAATACTGTACTGTAAGTACTGTAAGTGCTGTAACAGTAATAAACAGTGTTAGGTTAGGCAAACTTTTCAAAAACAAGCCTGTCTCATCCACGTTGAACACTTGTTGAGCACAGTAGCCACCCTCCTCAATTATCTTAGCCAATGCATTAGGAAACTCAGTTGCTGCTTTCTCATCAGCACTAGCAGCTTCACCTTGCACTTTAATGTTATGGAAATCGGCACGATCCTTAAACCTCATAAACCAACCCCTACTCGCCACAAATTCTTCACTTTCACTTCCATCCCCCTTTTCTCTTTTCAACGCCTCAAACAGTCACCTAGCCTTCTCCTGAATGACCATCAAACTCACAGGGATACGGCGTTGATTTTGGTCTTCCAACCAAAGCGCCAATAATCTCTCCATCTCAATAATCATCCCACTACGTTGCTTTGTTATCACTGTCGCTGTAAGTGGGAATGAGTGTCGTAACCACGAAACGACGTAACTCGAGACCGTCGTAACCCGAGGACTACCTGTATTTAAGATTACAGTAGGCAATAATGGCTTTTGTCACGGCACGGGTGGTTTAACAACTCAGCCAGAAACAATTGCCTGAGGCTGTCCAAATCCTGTTCATTTCGTGGTCGACTGGCTCAGGACTTTACATACTACAGCACAAATACTTATTCATAACAACTAACCTCAACACCTAGTTCTAAAGGCGACAAAAATCTAGACATTACATGTAATGTTTACATCTGGAGCGCTCCCCCGATCAGTTTCAACATATTCAAATCTTACAAGTATGAAGATTATACACTCCAGGAACTCTTCTGTTTAGCAATGAAGTTCTAGTTCTAATGTTCCGGTTCAATTCTTTAACTTATAACCGGTCTAGCAATCACTGTGTATGTTACAATTCATCGTCCCACAATTTCAGGGCTGTCGCCCTTCGCATCTCCAGCCAACATAGCACAACAACGCTTCTCATAGAAACGGTTGATCCTTCCCCGAAGTGTGGGTAAGAACTTTTTTCGTCGCCCCACTTAACTCGGCGGTTGACAACACTAGTAGGCTGTACACACTGGCCGTGACGTCAGGCGGTTTCGGGGGGGGGGGGGGAGACAGCACAGGTACTCCGCTGTGACGTTACGGGGCCAACGGTTCTCCTAGCCCACGTGCTGCTGGGTGCTGGACCAAAGGTGATCAAAGAATGGTCCGGGAAGACGATTCTTCCTCATCCAGAAGGGCTCCAGTTAAATCAGCATATACAATTAAAACCTCGTCCAGGTGAGATTAATCCGCAAGGGGTCAGTGCAGCGCCGCATCCAGCGTCGATGGACCCTACTCTGCTCTACATTCTAATCTCAATTCGGGAGATTTACGTGTCGTGACTCAGGCACGTCTTTTTCCTTCGGTATCCCTGGCCTAAGTAAATTGAATTTTACAATCGCTGATATATCACGAAGTGTTATAGTGGTACCAGTTTCTCTCAAAAAATGCGTTATTTATCGAGGGTGTTTCTTGCTCGCCGGAAAGATTTCACGCCACAACGGGGAGACGATAAGAAAGAAGATTGAGCTGTTACTTCTTTCTTTATAAAAATAAAAAAACGAACGTCATGTGGAAGTGGAAATGATTAGAGGATTAAACAACCACCACGATACACGTTGAGGGATGGCTTCCGACAGCTTTCGATATGTTAGCATTAACTAGAGAAAGTAAATAAGGTGTGATCCGCTTACTCTGTATAGTCAGTGTAATCTTGACAACCAGACCAAACAGCTGCTACCGGTTACTCGCCATCCACACAGAGAGACAGACAGACAAACTGAAAGATGTTAAGCAAAGAGTCGTCATCACTGCACCACAGTACTTTCACGGTAGCTACTCAAACAGTAAACTATTTATTTAACCACTTACTTGATGTATAGAAAAATGTCCAAAGCATGATCACTATTCGCGTGCCGTTCCATAAGAAGTTATCCATCAACACGGGCATAAGCCAAGTACGCACTACTAGCAAAGTCAGTCGTAATATCTACATTTGCATTTAAGCACACAAGCTACTAAACTAGAGAAACACAAATGAGAACCTCCTTTAAAGCTTACATGCAACAAGAAGTGTGTAGGTCACCGACTGCACGACTGTCCTGTTCCAGGTGAGACTACACACGTAGTTCACTCCGTGCTGGTCCATCTTCACACCTGGGAGTACAAGTTGCCCTGAGCTCATGTTGCTCCACTTCAGTTGTCCAGGAGGTGAACCCAAGTCGTCGACAGAACAGTCACAACTTACAGAGCTGTCTTCTTTGACGTACGGAGGACAGTTGTGAACTGGAATACTTTTAGGTCGACCTGAAATCACAGATATACACACAGTGACACATATTAAAAGTCAGCAGTTTTTTCCATGGACTGAGAAATTAAGCACAAACGCATAGATGAATTTTCGTTTTTATTTTTATGTTATTAAGAAAAGTAAAGGCCTTTTCAATCATAAAACAGTCTATTATCCTCAGTTTTTAACTGATCAAATTTGTCTTTTATAGATTTACTCAAATCGAGTGCAAACTCTCTTCACAGAAGATAATACTTAGTATGTACACACTTGTAGAAAATGAGAAGCATGAACAATTTTTACGATTAATTAGCTTTAGGAAACTAACTTTGAAAATGTGCTAAATAACAACAACAACAACAACAGCAACAACAAACCATGTGCTCTTTAACGGAGGTGTCTTGACGAAAAAAATAAGTACTTAGGATTGTGACAGAAGAGCAAAAAGAAATTGAAAAGAAAAGATAAATTTACGCTATTTTGCCGGCTCCCTTCGTTATGATTTACAGGGGATTAAGTCTTCCGTTAATCTGAATGTGGACATAGCTGGTTTTGTGTCGATACCATACGTAAGCTGGTGTCTTCTTCAGGAATTTCTGTGTATGATGAGAGATGATAGAACGCAAGGCTGGGCAGAAAGAAGGCATCAGGAACAGGCTATTGCTCAAATAGCAAATTACGCTGATGGACCAAGAGGAGCAGCAGATCACTACACTATGGTATCAGTGACATAGCAAGAGCTACCAAAAAGTGGTTACGAGAGGCTCCATTTCTGGATTTGTTTTATGGAGGTTTACTCCTGAAGCCTTTTTTCAAAACTGGATGTAGGCACAAGGCAACAGAAGTTTTAGAGGAGTCTCCTGATAAATAAGGCGGTCGCAACGGTTATGATAATGACTGAGCAGAACAAGTTCAGATCAAACAGTTAGCTTTATGATTTATTCGTAGTTGATGCATAGTGTTTACAGTTTATTAGTAATGTATAGGCACAGATATAAGGCTGACATGTGATCCAGCAAACAAGAAAGAGCAGTCGTAAAGTTTGCGTCTAGGTCTGTAATTAAGCTTGCAAGTCTCAGAGTGTTGAATCAAAGGTAAAAATAAACAACTATCACTTTGTTCCTTGCGTCGATAAATCTTTAAGACGCTTCATAAAAAGACGCTAACACAGGAATAAACTGCATTAGATGAAAGAATAATTGCTTAAAAATCGCTGTAAACAACAAAAAACATATTTATTGTCTGCTTTAGCGATAGCAATTTTTTTGGTTATTGGGAGCTCACTAGAGAAATAAATTAACAAATACAATCGCCTACCACACACCCATACAATTAATATACTTACTCTTAAATCCCCCTCCTAACAATAATTATCAGATGTACTTTGTAAATGCACTTTTCTTGATCAATCGATGGCCAGATGGTAGTTGCAAATAGTAATGCAGTGGGTGAGAGGGGTTTGTGATAGTACTGACAGCTTTAACCTCTCAGCCCTGGTGTATAGGTCATAGTTGTCTTTGTGGAAGGCCAGTGATCTCGCTGGCAATCTTGGCAACCCTCATCAAGCGAACCTTAACTTTGATAAAAAGCCGAACCACACTGACAGGTTAAATATGAGGGTGCGATTCACTGCTTTAATTACAGGGTCACTGAAACCGATATTGCTTAATTTCCTTAGCAGGAACAGGCGCTGATGTGTGTTCCTGGAAGTGATGATGGCATTTTCCTGCAAGGAAAGTTTGTTGTCCACCGCCGAGGTGCTTAAATTATGCACCTTTTCCACCATCTCATTTCCATATAACCAAGGATTTAGGATTCGTGTTTCCTCCTATCATGTATCAATACTTTAGTTTTAGAGATATTAAGGATCAGAAAGCTTTCTTTAAACCACGACTGTAGTTTCTTAATTTAACGAAAATAGCTTTGCCAGTGAGTCCTCGTCCTGAAGTCTAGCATCCAGCGCCATTTTATCTTCAAACTTGATCACCAATAGAGCACAATTGGAAAAATCTGTCCGTGTTTGACTAATGTGGACATAAAACAGGACGTGGGACAAAACACAGCCTTGTGGGACTCCTGTATCAATGATCAGAGTCTTCACGAGCGTATGTCTTAAGGGTACTCTCCGTAGCTTGTTCCAAAGAAACTCCCTAATCCAGATCACTAGTCATGTGTTGACGTTTAGTGTTAGGAAACGTTTTAATAGCAAGTGTGGTTGAATGGTATTGAACGTGGATGAAAAGCTCATTAACCTAATGCACGCCTATACTTCAGTGATGTCTTGATGACTTGCTACCATATTATAGAGAGTCAGGCAGGCAACATCAACTCCTCTTTTTGCAAACTGGTAAGATCTAGATAGCAATGGCGATTTGTTTCACACATCTCCTTTCATTGCAGTATCTCTTTATTGATAACCTGTTCTTAATGATTGTCAGAATTTCAGAGAAAGCGCTGTTTGACTTTGTCATCTTCAGGAGAAAAGTCTGGCTGAAAGCTACGTTAAATGAAATTTGTTAGATAGTGGCCTTTATGTCCAACTTCCAATGTCATATTTATAATAGTGTAATGTTATTCTTGTCATAGATAAAACTTATAATTCTTGTTTCATAGTCCAAGCAAACATGAAATCCACAACCAAGGCACCAATGGCATCGGGTAAGATTTCACCATATATATATATATAAACAAAGCTATCAAAATCTCGAAGGTTGAATAGGAAGAGAGGTGAATATGATATCCTCGATAGTACACTGCCTTATCACAGTTGTGTTCCTGCACTTGCCTTCTACGAGTGTTTCAGTGCCACTTTTAATGCATTTCTAATTCTGTGTATGCTACCCATACTAACTTATGTTCTGTAGATTTAGAGAGGGGGCGGTTTGCAAAAAACGCTTTAAAAGTACCTTTTTGGAAAATAGGTCCTGATAAGTGGCAGTCAGGTGCATATTAGAAAACAAAACAGATGATGATAAGTGTTATTTGTGTAAAACTCGTTCACATTACTCTCGAGCTCGAAAATTCAAAAGGCCGAGCATCTATTGTCAACATTTTGACACTACTCTTAGCCTGAAAGCAAGATTAAAAGCGTACTCAGCGGGATTGACAGTTGAAGGCTTGTATTGGTGAAAGGAAGTGTTGTGGCACAGGGAAAATAATACTAAAAAGAAAAGAACGCAGGGCTTTAGTAAATGGCTGCTATACAGGAAAAAGGAAATGTATCATTTCATGGTCTATTATGTGGTTTAGAATTAGCACCATCTCATTGTTAAAGGTAATCATTTTGATTTAGCTCTATTGACCTGCTTTTCCTGCTTACTTCATGCAATTATAGACGCTTTTTCTTTCAAGACTTGTTTTACCAGGAACAATATTCAAAACTTCCTTTGTGTTAGGTTTTTTCACAACTTAAGAAATTTAAAAACACACAGTGCTATTGTTCTTCAGAACTTCTGTATATATAAATATATTGACACATGACATCATGACATCATGACATCAAGGAAAAAAGACCAACAAAGGTCAGATTCACAGGGGGAAAAACCATGAAAAAAACATAGTACTCTTTAAAACGCATTTTGAGAATGACTTTTTCAGATCCTACATTTATGACCAAAGCAAAAAAAAAAAAAAAAAAAAAAAAAAAAAAAAAAAAAGAGAAAGTCGTTCAGCTACTTATTTTAAAACAAACATCCACAAAGAAACCTTCCGAAGGCTCTCTCTTTCTTTCGCACACCCATCCATGCGCGCGCGAACAAATATGCATACAGAAGGAAGAGAGTTGGAGTAAACAGATTTCTCATGCAGAAGACAGAACCATTAAATCGACATATTGAGATTGCAAAGACCTATACAAATTGTCGCTTTAGCACGACGTCCTCCGTGAATCAAAGAGCAGTCAGGGTATCGTGAAGGGTTGTCTACTCCAAGGTGGATAGAGAGAAAAAACTATCTAGCAAACGTAAAGGATTGGAATGGTGGTTCTACACATGACCTGCTTTTCATCTGCTCAAGACAGCCTAATGTTGCTAGCCTTATCAACTACTGTTTCTAGCCAGTTATTCCCCGGCGGCCAGTACTTACGGACAAGAATAACCGCTCCTCGGTCGGTTCCTGACAAGTGTGTATTCGTCTGACTTCTCAGTTGTTTGCTGTACAGACCACTTTGTGTCTGTCTGTAATTATTGTATACACGCATCCGTAACGGGAATTAAAGGTATTTCTCAACGCAGCTGTTTATTTACTCAGCTAAGATTTTAGTCGTGCATGGGACAAATATATATGCCGTATATCAAAGTCAAAATGTCAAGTGAACTTTATCATTAAGTGTTGAACATTGCAAGAATATACTTTGCTAATCAAATTCTAGTCAAAGTTCATCCTCGTACAGCTTAGCGAAGACTGTCCAGGTCACTGAGATCACACCCGAAGCTTCGGAAAGTAACTCACTGAGACCTTTGTGAAACTTTATTTTTGAACGATCCGATGAAGCTGATTTTAAGACATGTGTTTTGAAATATTTTGTTTATTAACATTTTTCTAGCAAAATGAAAGATAATGTTTTTGGCCGGCTTGAATGCGCTTTACCCCACACTCAAAGGCAAGTTCAAAGGGCTTTACTAAAATAAAAAGGAATAAAAGCACATTCTTAACAATACGTCTGGAAGCTGTATCAAAGAAAAAGACTTTATTACATACCTGTTTACCATAGCTACTAAGGTTGAGAAAAAGGTGAACACCATCTTCACAGATACCACAAATAAGGTATGCAGCCTTACCGTTGCTTGGAATTTTTAATGTCAGTTAATACTTGAGTCAGAAAAATAGCTGAACATTATTAAGAGGTTTGTATGGAAGCTGAGTTCGCAAGTTTTGGTGCAGTGTTTCACATCTAGAACTATCGTTCCATCAATTCTACTTTTGTTAGAGAAACATTCTAACGGTCATTGTAAACTGAGTTTTTTTAGAGATACTCGATGTCCGCCATTGCAAATCTGTCTTAACTGCTCACAAAGCTTGCTACGATACCTTTACATCAGAACTTTCTGAACCATCTATAGGAACTGCTCAGAGTTTGAAGTCAACACTGCCTATGAACACATCTAAAATCTCAGTAATGGAAATGTGATGCAGATGTGACAATAAAAGTAAAATGGCTAAGAAAAAGAAGACAAGTTGCGTAGACACAGAAATCCATCCAGGAACATAGCAAATGTCGTAACAGATGTACAGATGAACATTAAACATTAAACTGATCAAAGGGACAATACGAAAACTGAGAAACAGCAGTCACACTCTCACCAATCTAGCGACATCATTCTATATTCAAATTTTTCAAACTGTTTTTATGCAATCAAGCATTAATGGTGAGAATAGACGCTATATATCTTTTCCTCACATTGTATCGTTCACCACATTTTCGCTTCTCCTTTCTTTGCAAATTTTTCTATTTTGTGTAGGCTCTGTCGGATAGAACACAACAAAATATCTCGAAACAGAACGATTTGCTTTAAAGAAGTGACAAGTGAGATGCTGAATATTCCAAAACGTGTAGAGCAGTGATGCCCAACCTTTTTCGGCCTGCGGGCCATATCCATTTCGGACAGCCGTGTCGCGGGCCACTTCGCCGCAAAAATACAAAAAGGAAAAAAAATAGAGCAGATACCGTTTTTTATTAGAAACAAGTTGTACTTGCCATTAATTATGTACTAATTAGTGGGATATTTGAAGTTGTTACCCTAAACCAACCTCTGAATGTCCGGCCTCATCGTAGAGACACCAAGTCGGAGCACTGAATCGAAATGTTCGTCCATCGAAAAAAAGATTGAGAGACGCCCTACGTGGAGATAAATACTTTTTCTTCCTTTTTTTCGTTTTTTTAAGGTCTTCTTTTATTACTAACATGCCGATTTCCTGCACTGTGGGCAGAAGTTTCGCTGGCCGGATGGCACCGCGTCGCGGGCCGGATATGGCCCGCGGGCCGTAGGTTGTGCATCCATGGTGTAGAGCATACAATCATATCGGATGTCCTTCATACTAAGTCTTTTTATAGGCAGGCACTAATCTTGCAGACAAATTTTTATCTTTCACTCTATGCCTGATGCTTATTTAAAGCTAGACGTGAAAGAAATGGTCAGAACTAAACGAGGGCATACACAAACATCGCAATATTTCACACTACATTTAAACCAAGGTCGTCTGGCATACCTTTCACACAATTTCATTAAATTCAGATTCATGGTTAAAGTTAATTTCCTGACCAGAGACAGCATTCTTAAGTGCATGAAGTGAGTAATGTACAGATAATATTTAAACGACTTACGTATTTCGTTGTTTCCATTAAATACAGCGGGTACATTAATTTTTCCTGGCATGACGAGCACTGTGTAGCTGTATCTTCCGTCAGGTGGCAGGTAAGAGGTCATGTTACACGTGCCTGAGAAATAACCTGACGGTGTGGAGGCCTCTGTGCTCATGTTATATGAGCCAACTCTTATAGACCCTTGAGAACCCTATACAAAAGAATTTTTATTCGTGTAAAAATGAGTTAAAATCAAATATTGTATAACATTACACCAACATACATTTTGATTACATATCATATATTTTAATATGAAGCATCCATAACTTTCAGCTTATCGCTCCCCTCAAACAGAAAATAACCAGTCTTCCTAATCTGAGCTGAATACGATAACTTTCCTATTCCTCGAAATGGATTAGGATGAAGTACTTGTAAATTGCAATAATAAGTGCAGTTATTTAATAAGTAATGGAGCGTCTTTCCCAATAACTGAAGGTGGAAGGTTGATGGACGCAACATGCATCTTTTTGGTAACGTTTAAGCTTCTGTTTTTGTATAACGTTACTATCAATAAGGTTCATTACAATGTTTCATAATAATGCGTAATAGTCATCTTCATAATAATACCTGTGTTTGGTATAAATAACATCCATATTTGTTTCTAGTTGAGCGGACTTTAGAAACAAAGCACCACCCGGTTACTTCCCACGTGTCTCCATTAAACTGAACTTTACACGTAATATTTTCAGCGGGGTCTGAAATGATAATAATTTTCACTTGTTATTCGACAGACCTTTGAAGTGTTAATCAAATTAAAAAATATAGATAAATAGAAGTAAATAAAGACAAAAAAGAAGACATACAAAATTTGCAAATGAATGTATCAGAGGGCTTAGTGTCGGTGTTGATGGGCTAGGAGCTGGCCGGCGAGGCTTGCCCGTGGCATTAAGTTTCAAACGTGTGGAGTATACTTGAGAAAGTGGGGTGAGGATGGACGGTTGATGGCAAGATCCTCCCAAACAGTATCAAAGCCTAGACTTTTGGACGTGGCTTTGAGGTCTTTGTAACGCCCATTTTGCTCTCTAACTGTGCTCTTAGCTGTCCCTAGAGCAACTGTTTGCTGTAATACATAGCTGTAGATCTTAGCAGTAGAGTGTGGCTACTGGAACTCCATCAAGACATCAAGGCATCAAGTCTTCCGTGTCGAGCGTCCTGTTCTGCCAGCGGATGTGAAGCAGACTGCGGAGTCAGCTTTTGTGGAACTCGGATTTCTAAAAATATTTTTTTTAAGTGATATCGAAGTGGCGGACACCCATTGTTTTCTCGAGTCTCCCAGTCTCCTACTGAGTAGCGCTGCACTTATTGACCTCGTGCATAGCACGCTTTCATGACTTCCTCAAGGACCTCTTCTTAAATTTTGCAACACATGCCACAGTCGTTTTTCCGAGGCTCTGTTAAAGGTCTTTGTGACAAACACGTATGAAATGTGCAAGTATTCAAGAGACACGTTTAGTGTTTACGTGGGTTTTTTAAAATCAGAATAGGGAAGATTTCTTAAGCCGTGCTCCTGAAACCATTCTGTTCTCTGATAGAAAGTCTAAGGTGGCTTTCTTCATACGATTCTTTATCCATAGGAGTACTATGGCATGAGTTTGCTTGCATGGCTCATTGGGCGTGTGACCTGTATTTTTTGGAACTATTTCCTTTTCAATACTAGTGAATGTGCCTTTTCAAATTCTTTTTTGTTTTCAGATTCTTTGCATATAGCAGTAAGGGCCTTTGCTGTTTCTGGAGAACGTTAAGATGCCGTCTTGAGTATTTGTAATGGTTTTTGTGTGTCACTTGTGATCCTCCTTAATAACCAACCACATCTGTACCTCCTACGGAAACTCAGATCTTTCTGTCAGCTGTCATCCTCACTCAGTTCTATCAGTCCTTTATTGAAAGTCTCATCACTTTTTCTTTCATCTCTTGGTTCCACATCATCTCCCTAGGGGACAGAAACAGTCTTGTTTCGTTTGTTATTATCGGTTCCAAGATCACCAGAACCAGGAAAGGGATTTGGCGGCCTTTGTCATCAGCAAATCCGTAGGAAGACATCACATAACTCTGTATTTCTGGTCATGTGTTGACGTGAGTTTTTACTTGCTGTCTGGCTGTAGCTACGCGATGCCTGTACTCAAACTGATTGTCACTGCAACTTATAATGCACTTGCCATTTACTTGATAAACTCTACTGTCCGCCATCTTGTACTAGGGTGAGGTGACCTGGGGTCACCAACTGTTTCTGTTGTTAGTGTGTGCGTATGTTGTATAGAGAATGTGTGTGCAAAAGAGGCACTATTTCAGCATGTATATTCATATTTATCTTTTTTATATCATGTATATGTACATATTATTTCTAGTACAAGCACTGTTTTGAGTTGCCCCTAAGGATAAATAAAGTTGTATTGTATTGCAAAGGTGTGTCGGTGGAGCTGAGTTCAATGGTGGCTTTCACAGTAATTGTTGGTAGTCATCTGGGCAAATCTTGGCATTCCAGTTACCTGGAGTTAACTTTATTACGACCCTTTACAACTGTTCGTAGAACTCCGCCATTTACTTCTCTTTGTGTGTGGAAACTGGAGTGTAAACTTTGACATAAGTAACACTTTGAGACCTGGCAGAAATCCACCTACTAGAAACAGGTGTATAGCAGATGACTATTTTCATACTACTTTCATACAAACGGGAAACCCCTGGTCATGCTCTTGCGTTATTTCAATACCACTGTAGCGGAGGCTATGACCTCCCTCCATTGCTCTCTAATTAAATCCTACTCATCTTACCTCAGCCAGTCCAACAATGCCCTACCTCGTTTTAGAATAGGGGTTGGTAAACTATCGAACGGCTTTGGACCAGCACGTCTGTAAAAGTGTGAACTGCGCTTGTCTTATTTTTTATTCAGCCTAGGTTAATTTGATTAAAATTTAATTACAAGTACAGTAGCATTTGAAATTGGCAGTCCGTATCATTCTAACACAGAGTAAAAAGAAGACAACACGTCTCATAAGTCTGATGTAGTTGTTAGAAAGCATCGGGGGCAGCTGCCTTCAAAGGAAAGGATGGTTTAAGCTTTAATGTGAGCGAATTCACAAAGGTTCATATTAATGCAAAAGAATTCAGTAAGTAGACGCCATTATGTACCCATGTTTTGCCCATTTTGTTATCACTATATGTTTGTTGTGGGGTTTTTGGTATTTTACTGGCCCGCCGCATAGCTTAAAATATTTAGACCGGCCTGCAAAAATAAACCTTTGCCCACCTCTGTTCTAAATCATGAGTAGACTTGCTCACCTTGAGGCAATGGCATAATGTGCATAATGTTTGTCTAGTTTGGTTTTTTTTTATGTTGCTTTTGAATTAGCAGCACGCTTTTCCCTAACCCCGAGCCTGTTGGTGCTGAGCGCAGAAACTGAATACGTGTCTCGTCCTACCTGCCATGATAGCTCGCTTACGCTATCTCAGTAAATTTATAAGCTTTTCTCAAAGTGACAAAAATGTTTATTAAGTGAATAATAATGTTAATTTTGAGGTAGTGAACGCCCATTCCTGGATAGACAGGACACATACAACTACATGATGGGGCACACCCGTATGTTTCTGGACGGCTGTCCGCGGCCTGTAAGGACGATTTTGGAGAATTATGCATGCATATGACCTTCAACCTAAGCTTATGGTAGATTATTTACGGCTTAATATTGACTGCTGATACGAGTAGCGTTCTTTGACCACTTCTGCTCATACAATAAATCATCTATAATGTTGTGTACTTCAGTGTACAGTTCAGGCCTACGAGTGTCTACCATAATCCTTTTATGGATTTCCAAAGAATGAGCACATAAAAATCTTTGACTGGCGAAAGTTTGTTTAGGTTTATGAGTTTATTTGTGCATGTGCAAGCATGCCTGGGTGTGTAGTATGTCTGTAGATTGCAAATGCCACGACCTCTTCCATCAAGAGGTATGCATGTACTAAATAGTCATGATGATTAGTTTTCGTATTAATATTAATATACTTTTACTGCACGACCATAAACAGAAAAATCGTGCATTAAAGAAAAAAGGCTTAGATAGTGTACACTCTGTTTCCTCTGAGAACTTTCTAATGATAAAATATGTTTTACTAATCTTAAACAGTTGTTACGATATGCTTTTCATGGGAGGAAAGGTTATTATATCGCTCACCTACTTACGAAAAGGCAGATCGTGGTGACTCAGAGGACATCAGTGCTAGGCAAGCTGGGGTTTTAATATGTTGCAAGACTGTTGACAAACTGTAGCGAACCTACAGCTTGATTAAATAGAATAAATTTTAGGTAGACAATTTTTTAAGTCCGGCCCTTAATGTTATAAATATTAAAATGCACCTAGGAGGAATCTGTTTCAATCGATCGGTCACCTTCCTCGAAAATACTTGGGACCTTGGCTTATGCTTTCTTCATGGAAAAAACACTGTTTGTGTTAATGGTACAATGTTTCTGTCTGTGAAAATTATGCCACAAGACTATTGATCTTCCACATAAATCGTCAAAATCACTTTTATCTATTTTTCAAAGCAAGACTTCTTAATTAACGAAGAAGACCAACCGGTGTCCCGGATGCAGACCACATATATGTTGATGACATTCACTTTAACATGAGCAACTGCACTGTGCTAGCACACTGTCATCTCTTTGTTTTGGGGGCAGTATCTAGCGCTGTTGCTGTGTCTACGTTGTTGTTGTTTTTTTAATTTTTTTTTATTTTTAGAGCACCTTTGTACTAGTAGATAGAGAACTTTATAAATCAGCTTTATTGATAGTTTGCTGTTCACTGTGTCTGCACGTTTCTGTGTAGGTGTGTTCATGAAGGTGCATTTGATGCCTACCTTAAAAGGGTGAGGTAACGCGCCTGCATGTAGATTAAGTGTTTTCTTTCCATTTGATGATAGAGAAAGATGTTAGAAAATAATTACTATTTTGGATTATACATGTAAGGTTTGTCTTTAGTTTAGTCGCAGAATTGTTTTTACTTTTCTGTGCACACACATTGTAAAAGTATTTCATACTACCACAAAACATTACATAATAATGAAAGAGACACATTAATTCTAAGTATTTTTTTTTTTTTGAATGAGAAGAGCGCACACTAGTAAACAATTATGTATATTTGAATGCATTAATTAATTTAATCCGGTCTTTTTACTGCTTTGTTGCATGAAGTTAGATTATTAAAGTGTTGTGTGATTACGATATTACGAGTTTCCTTATGTATTTTCTCGTCGTATGAGAGAAAATTTTTCTCAAATAGAAAACTTACAAACTGAGTCCAGCGGACATGTCACGCTTTCCGGCGCTGTGATCTCACATGTCAGAGTATTTGTACCAAAGTAGTCCAGGGATGGAGCTGCCGTGGCGAGAACTGTAATGTCGCTGGCTGTTGTCGACGTTCTGCTAAACCTGAAGAATGTAGTAAGAGATGGATCACGGACTGTGCAGAATGCCGGAGGGGGCGGACAGGTAGCGAGACGATTTCCACTCAATAACCAGCCGACATCTTGCTGTTCTCTCAGTCCTGTACAGGTAAAGGTGTTGTCGTCACTCTTCTCCATCACCTCCAGGTATTTCCAGTCGTCGCAAAAGGAAAGTGAGTCAACTGAGACAACTGAAATAGCAAATTTTCTTATAATTAAATTTGAAACAGGAAAAATGCATTAGTATTCAAAAGATTTAAAATGTAAATTATCAATATTTCCTATAGCCATTTCATACATAGTAACGTCTGTAACCTCAAATCTTGACGATTGTAATAATTCTCTGTGCGTGTGTATATTTGAGTGTGAAAGCTGATGAAGGACGTAGATTTGACATTTCTTTGGGTAAAGCATTTAGCTTTATCTACCAAATTGACAGCATTTTAAACAATGCATTTGAAGAAAAATTAATCCATTCGTAAAAGCGAAACTAAATATCATGAGTACAATAGTGTTTTCAATTCAAACAGAATCAAAATAAATATAAAAACTTCTCAAGTTAATTTTAAAAAATAATGTACATTTTTAAGATCTTTAAGAGTTTCATATTCGTCTATCAGTGGGTACATGTACAAACGGTCTAGACCAGACCTGGGCAAAGGCCTGCCCGCGGGCCGCATCCGGCCCGCCTCCTGTCTCTGTGTCACGACGCCGCCGGTGCCTCTTGTCTTTCACTCTCTCCAACTCACCAGCGGGTCGGACAATTGCGCGTTCTTTCGTTCCAATCAAAGAATGATTCGCCTGTACGAGTCTGTCTGTTTACTGATCAAAATTACCAACCCAAAAAATAGATCCTAACTATAAAAGCAAAACGGTCTCTAACATCACAGTTTTTCCTTCAATCTCCACTTCTACAAAGTACAACGAACACCTCACACGCTATAAACTCACTGTCTTGGCAGTCGTTTCTCCTTTCACATTAGTACATTCGATCTCTGATTAGCAAATCGCATTGTCTTGGCAAATGCGTTCACCTCTCCCTTTCCGCTCTCTAACTTTCTTCTTCTTCCACTCGCTAACGTTCTTCCTCTTCTATCTACTCTCTAACGTCCTCTTCTTCTCTCTATTCTCCAGCGTCCTTCTTCTTCTAAAAATGCCCTCTAACGTCCTTCTCCTTCCATATCCTTCCTAACGTCTCTCCCCCTTACCTCACTCTTTTGTTTGACGTCACTATACGTCATTTGTCACGTTCTATTTAGAGAACGTCCATCATTCGCACGCTTTCATCTACACACGCGCCCAGTCCTAGCACTCTGACTAGATCCATGACATTTCTCCCCCCTTCCATTAAAAAAAAATTTTCCTAATTTTTTTTTTCCTTGTCCGTAAAGCTAGGTTACATGACAAACACTATTCTATCCCCAATGTTAATGTTCGTAGTGACTTTTTTCTAATTTTACATTAAATAACAATATCCTTTTTCTCATGACACGTCCCTTTTGAAAATCAACAGTCATAGAAGGCTTGTATTCTATCCTTATAGAGTCATGTAAAGATTAGTTTGATAGTTCTTTTTTTCTGTTCTTGAATACTCTCACATTCTTCGTCTTTCTTGTCCTTGTCCTCCGGATCAATACTTAGCAGCAGTTATCCTAATTCTTTGAAAGTTGTCCCATAATAGTCCTCTGAAAATGGTCGTCTCTTCTTGGCTTTTCCCAGATCTGTCTTGAGTTCTTTGAAGGTCTGATGAACCTCAAACTCTTTGGTCACGATGCCAGCGTCTGTCATCTTTTCCTCTACTTCACTCGACATCTGATGTCTCGAGTCCAGATACACTTTTGTAGTCTTTCTCTTGTCTTCGTAGATTTGTTCGGGTTCTCTTTTTAGTCTTGTCAATCGTTCCACCGCCCTGTTAGTCTCACCATTGGCCGATATCTCCTTGTCCAGATAATTCTCTTTTTTTACAGTGTTCTCAAGTTCTTTCTTCATGCTTTCTTCACGCTCCTTGAAGAATTTGATTTCTGCCAAGGCTTTCTGTAGGTCATTAGACTGTTTCTTATGACCTAATTCAAGTTCACGAACCTTTTCTGCAAAGTCACCAACTGTCACCCACTGTTGTTTACACAATTCATCTCTTTCTTTTCGCCAAACCTCTGTCTCATCTTTAAGCCCAATAATTTGTTTGTCCCGGTCTCTGAGTTCTCTCTGCAGTCTGCATTCATCACGTTCAGTATTTTCTTTAAAGTTCTGTAAACATTGTCGCAACTCTCTGATTTCATCACTCATGTCGTTGATTTTACGGTTCAGTGTTTCATGAACCTCTTGAGGAGTCGATTCTCTCTGTATTGTCGGCTGTTGTGTTTTTGACACATTTTGAGCCTTGGTCCTCTTAGATTCTACATCACAACGAGTAGCTTCTCTTCTAACATTTCCAATGATTAGGTCAATAATGGGGCTTTTGATCACGCAACACGTGAGGGGCCCAATATAGAATGGAGTTCTAACTTGGACTCTCGCCAACGGGAAGATCTCTCGCCGTCCGCCAAATGTTATACATGTCTGGCGTTTATTTAAATACTCATGTGGGGCCACCAAACTTGCCCGAATGCCTGAGATTGTTGCTCCTGTATCTCGCAAAACTTGGACGGACTTCCCTTTTACTTCTCCTTGGAAAAGATGAAGCTGTCCCAATTCGTTAGGGATCGAGGAGGAACATAAGACGGCAATGTTGGCGGTTGCCTCCTCCGTGTCCACTGCTGCGGCGGTATTGTGTTCGCGACGCAGTGTATTAGCACACTCGCGGGCTAGATGGCCATACCCACGACAAGCATAACACTGGATGCTTTCAGACGTAGGAGGGGAACGGGGTTGGAATTGTCTAGGTTGATTGTTTCGTTGGTATACGGAATGGTGTGAGGGAGGTATCGGGGCAGTAGGACAACTTAGTGTAGGGCGAGATATGGTTTGGGTGTTAGGCATTCTAGGAGGGTATGATTGGGGAAGGTTGGGTTTGCCTGGCTGATGATACGTAGCGTTAGCAGCTACGGCGTTTTCAGGTCGCCGAGCCAAGATCTTGTTTGGGTGGGCTTGTCTATACTTTTCAGCACAGTCTATCATTTCTTCAACGGAGCTAGGAGCTCTTTCTCCCAGAAAAACCGCCAGGTCTCTTGAAACACTTTGAATTAACTGCTCACGTAAAAGAAGATCTCGTAATCCGTTGTATGACTTTTCGACATTAGAAAGTTCCACCCATCGGTCAGCTATACTTATTAATCTTGTCGAGAAGGATATCATGGACTCTCCCATTTGGGGTCGAATGCTTCTTAGTCGTTCACGATATCCTTCCTCTGTGCACTGGAATTTAGTCAGTAGTTCTCTTTTTAGTTTTTCGTATTCGACAGATCCCTGAATGCAAAGAGCATGGTAAAGTTTAAGAGATTCTCCCTGAAGAATGGCTGAAAGGTGGAGAGGCCATAGATCCTTTGGCCATCGAAGGGCGTTAGCATGTGATTCACATCGATATAAAAATGAGTCTATGTCGTCGAGTTCTTCCTTAAAAAGTGGAAGTTTTGGGGTTAGTCCTTGGAAATTACGACCTCCACGGCCGGGTTCACTGTCGTTGTGAATTATCCTTTCGCTGTTTTCCAAACGTAGCTTTTCTAATTCAAATTCTCTTCTCTCTCTTTCGGCTCTCTCTTCTCTCTCTGCTTTCTCTTTCTCTAGTCTCTCTTCTCTCTCTGCTTTCTGTAGTCTCTCTTCTCTCTCTGCTTTCTGTAGTCTCTCTTCTCTCTCTGCTTTCTCTTTCTCTAGTGTCTCTTCTCTCTCTGCTTTCTCTTTCTCTAGTCTCTCTTCTCTCTCTGCTTTCTCTTTCACTGCTGCTCGTGCTAAGCGTCGCTCATGTCTCTCTATGCACTGTAGTATATATTTTGTCAAAGCTTCACCTTCTAGTCCAATTGTTTTTCCTTCCTCCTTATAGGTTGCAACATCTATCACAATTTCTTCTTGAGCAGCCATTTTCCTTCTATTCTGCAAATCTCTATAAAACAAATCTGACGACTTCTTCACGACGCAGACAGACCCGCAACAGGCGAATCACGTCGGGGTCACCAAATTGTCACGACGCCGCCGGTGCCTCTTGTCTTTCACTCTCTCCAACTCACCAGCGGGTCGGACAATTGCGCGTTCTTTCGTTCCAATTAAAGAATGATTCGCCTGTACGAGTCTGTCTGTTTACTGATCAAAATTACCAACCAAAAAAAAATAGATCCTAACTATAAAAGCAAAACGGTCTCTAACACCACAGTTTTTCCTTCAATCTCCACTTCTACAAAGTACAATGAACACCTCACACACTATAAACTCACTGTCTTGGCAGTCGTTTCTCCTTTCACATTAGTACATTCGATCTCTGATTAGCAAATCGCATTGTCTTGGCAAATGCGTTCACCTCTCCCTTTCCGCTCTCTTTCTTCTTCTTCCACTCGCTAACGTTCTTCCTCTTCTATCTACTCTCTAACGTCCTCTTCTTCTCTCTATTCTCCAGCGTCCTTCTTCTTCTAAAAATGCCCTCCAACGTCCTTCTCCTTCCATATCCCTTCTAACGTCTCTCCCGCTTACCTCACTCTTTTGTTTGACGTCACTATACGTCATTTTTCACGTTCCATTTAGAGAACGTCCATCATTCACACGCTTTCATCTACACACGCGCCCAGTCCTAGCACTCTGACTAGATCCATGACACACTTGTGTACTAAAGGCTATATCCGCGATGTACTTCAACATATTTGCGCAGCTCTTTGCTTGAGCTAAAATAAACAAGCGGATTTTCCTACTGTCAGTACATTACCTGATGCATAGATACTGCTTCGATACGAATCGATTAAAACAAGTTATAATCTAAACATAATTTTTAATTTACCACCAAACAATATATATATATAAACAGGTATTTTAACACCTGAAATATTTATGCCAGTGAAAGCAAGTCAAAAAAGATTCTATCTAATATCAGATTAATGTGTATATATATATATGTTTGTGCATGTTTACATCTCTTTCTTTGTTATGCTCTTCAACCTTCCCCTAGCCAGTAATGTTTGTGTCGCGTTACCGCCCCCTGGCCGCCGGAAGATGCACGCCCGAAGTCCGCTCGCACAGCCGGAGACGAACGCGCAACCCCCTCCGCTCGGCCGGAGACGGCTTGCTGACATTCCATTCGAACCACAGGCTGAGCGCAGACCACACAACAGCGATGACAAAGACAAAATCTACAAAACAGACAGGTTTATTAACTAAACGTAAAATAACACTAATAGGAGGCAAGCATCAAAAATAATTCACAATAAAAGAGTTGCCCTGTGCACAGGCATGTTACAGCAGGCAAAGAAGAAAAAAAAAAACAACAACAACAAGGGAAGACAAACCACCCGCACGCACTGCTGGGTGGCAAGTCGAATGTCCGCTCAAGGTGCTTGCTGGCGGCAGCCCGCCCTCTCTGGCCCGCGTGCCGCTACAGCGGTGACCCCCCTCTCTCCCTCTGGACCAGCTGTCCCCCCCCTCGGTTCTCCCGTCCGGGTAGACCTTGGTCACGTGAGTCCCTGCTCGCCGGCCTCCACCCTAGGTACTCCCTCGATGGCCAGGCCGCACACTGGCGCAGCAGGGTCCCGCTCACGCGCCGACGAGGCGATGAAGGTGCAGGGTCGACACAATGGCGGACATTAGCACGAAAGGCAACGTGCAGAAACGACGACATGGACGAAGAGCAAATCCAACATGAAGAATATGAAGAAACACGTAGAAAATATACAAAAAAAGCCTGTAGAGGAAAACAATTCATTTAGTCAACTTTCGGCACTCTAAACACTGCTCAGTGTCTAATAACATCTTCTAGCACAAGTGTACATACATGTGACCATTAAACGCCGGTCCTAAAACACAAATCCATTTAGTAAAAACCCGGGTGCGCGCCACATGCGCCGCGACCCGGCCAACACAAAAGCCATCCTAACAGGACACAAGTCTTACACTCCAAAAATCGTAAACATAGTCATTAACACATAAAGGTCAACTCATTCGCACTCCAACCCCCAACTAAAGGCCCTATAGACTAGAGAAAATAGACTCTACTAACCCAAATCGGCTTGTGATGATGAGAGACCAGCGCCGGCCGCTAGGGCCACGGTCCTCCACCGTCCCCCACGTCCGGCGCCGTCCGTTGCTGGATGAAGACTCTCCAGAAAAGATAGAAAAACGCGCCAAGGACCCCGACGCGCGCGAAAAGCAAGGAAACAGACAAAGAAAAAGGGGGGGGGGTTGCTGTCCCATCCCGAAAGAAAAAGATACCTGTGACGCCGCGAGTCAGGGCTCTTGGGCTCGCGAGACGGATAGGGTTACACAAGGACCCGGTAAACCGTCCCTTGATTCTCCCCATCCGTACGTACACACCCAGCGACAGGCCATCCCAGTACGGAAAGCACAACACGGACAGCAGAAAAATCGCCGACACGCGACAGTTTGGTTACACGTACTTCTGATGTTGAGGCGCTGGTTCATGTTTATTGGGTCACGATCGTTGTCATTCTTTAACGACCACCATTCAGTGCTGGTGTTGATCAATGAAAATTGCTGGGTCAGTAATGAGGAAAAAACTCGTAATTATCATTTTGATTCGACAGACCTATGGTAAGTAATTTTTTTTCAGTTTGAATATTAAAAATAAATTAAATTGTAATTCCAAAGTTTGTAGATACTTCGGAACGTCATGTTAATTAATAATTTATTCGTAGCTGCTTAGATGATTTAGATGCGTTTTGAAATGTGTATTCATGCTTAAGTATAAACATTTATTAGCAGGAAATGTATACGACTCTATTAGTAAATCTATTACACTTTTCACTTCCTCATGTTTTTCAAACTGAAATGGAATTCTACTAACGTTCATTGAAAGGAAAATATCTTCTCAGACTATGTGCTTGTGCAATTGTTTTTCAATCGATGTTTTGATGTTTCAATTACTCTAGGCAGATACTTTGTGTCAAAGCACAAATGCATTAGTTACTAATGACTTTTTCCTTATGCCTTTTTCTTAACAAATTAATGCACAATTAAATTAAGAAAAATTAAATATATATATATAGGATGTCGCATAGGCCTTCGCCTAATGTAAAATTGTCATTATATTTGTAAAACCGTTCTGCATTTGGGGCATGCTAGTTTTAGCCGGAGCGAAACACCTCCATTTCATGAAGAAATGACTTGGCCGTTTATAATTAAAGGGAAGTAACTAGGCTTTTTTGCAGTACACCAGTTATGTACCATTTTCTTCCTCACGACGTTTACTGTTAGTGCAAGAAATGTGTGGGTTTTCATTTTTTCTTTTTTCTTTTTTTTCTGTTTATTCATGGATATTTGTTTATCCAATTTTCATTTGATAAGAATGGTAGACCTACAAATCTAACATGATTAATTAAATTGAAAATAATTTCGTTTCATTTTGTTTACAGAGAACGACATATTGTGTCATTACACTAAACAATCTTTTTTGTCAAATCTACTACGGTAGTGCAAACTAATAGCAAACAAAAACTTAAATTGAGAATTAAACATCTTCTCAACTCATCACCTTCAGACACTCTTCTACACAGCACCGTATTTAGTCTATCTTTAATTATGGTTCAACTCTGTGGAATGCTGCCAAGGGGCTTCTATAAGGCTTCAAATCAGAGGAAATAAGTCAGCGCTAGACAAACCTAAAATACAGTCTCCCGCTGATAAACAAACTAAAATTGAACAAACTGTCCTTGTGTTTAAAATACAAACTTATCCGAGACAAGCTAGAAATATTCAGGTAGCATTTTGTGGAACAGCCTTCATTTCTTTTTTCAGCAATCAAACCTATCACAGTTCATAACAATACTTAAAAAGCATTTATATCAAGGATTCCTGGCGTGCATAGTTAATAAATCTACAGATTACTAAACCCGGAAAATAAGATTAACAAATGTGCATTTTTTAAAAATTAACTTGGAGAACAAAAAATCAAGAGGTTTAAAGATATTATACACACGTTGCTTTTTCATAAGAAAAGCAATGGAGAAAAAGTCAACAGACGTATAGGAGATGACAGAAACTCATTGTGATAGTGACTGAGCTGAGTAAAAACGTGAACAATAGGATTGTAAGGAAAACTTTAGTAATAAAGTTGGAATGCTGATAGATGAAATATCTTCGCAGCTGGTAGCAAGCAAACTGCAATTTAAGAGATCGCTAGAAAATGAACCTTGAATGCATCCATCTGTAATAAAGATGTTTCAGTAATAAATTCTCTCTTTCAGATTGAAGAAGAAATGTATTCCGGTCTCTATCTTGCTGGTCATATTAGTCATTGTAAAATACTAAATGCTAATGCTCTGCTAGGAAACGTATTTATTTTAGAATTTATAAACCCAAAACTTCAGTACAATTCACTTTTTTTGTACTCAACAACTCAGGTAACTAGTAATTCTTTACTGAAATTCGTGCTCCTGAAGGACAGTAATTATTTGAACATGTTTTTGAAAAAAAGGTTTTACCGTGGATGACATTTCTTACTTTCAGTGATGTCCCTTTCTCTATGTGAGGGTAATGGTGTCCTGGAGTGTGATGAAACCAGAAACTACAGCACTTTTACCTGTACAGGGCTTTCTTCCCTACAGACTGTGTGGTGGCAAATGACGTTCGATAGTCAGGTTTACAGACTTGGTAGTTGTCCGCCATTGACTGGAGGAACATCAACATGTATTCCTGGTGCTCAGCCAAAAGTGTTTCAAATAAGCAGGACATCTGCAACAGCAAGTTCCATTTCAGCATTGTCAGGCTCATCTTTATCTACGCTCTCAGAGAAGGGATCATTAACATGTACTAGTCAGGAAGGTAACGACGAGACGACTTGTCTTATCGACTACATATGTAAGTGTTTTTAATTGGAAATATGTATCAAACAATGCATTCTTTCGTGTGTATGTATTTTATTAAATAGCTTATAGCCCATTTAATGGGGACAGTGTCTAACAACAATAATCATCATTAAGATCTTAATCATTGTCATCATAATAGCTTGAGATGTGGAAACTGAACAAATAGTACATTAATAAAACACATACACATATCATTAACATCATCATCATTTAACTAGCATCGTTCAGACTTTTAAAGCTAGCCGACCCGCTGAGTTTTTTTTTTCATCAATGTCCAAGTGAAGGGAAAGACTTCTGACACACACATACTTATATCTGTCTTTATATATAATCCCCCCTTCCCCCACACAAACTTTCTTGCGATGCATTAGTTTTCACAGAAACATTTGACTGAACAGCACGACAGTTGCAACTTGCATTAACATTGTGCCATCTATACCAGCTCTCCGTGGCAGGGCTTCTCCCAATCGCTATGTCTGTCCTTAATTGGAAGAGAAGAGATTCTTAACATCGCAATAGATTGTAAAGGGCAGATAAAACCCCAAAACCTGTAAAGAGTGATGGAAGGGAAACACTTTTTTTATATATAAAACACAGCAGCATGACCAGTATATTCTGTACGCCATCAACTGACGTACGTTTTGGTGATAAAGTTAATAGTTTCCTCTTTACAAGAATAATCCACTCCACTCCACCTCTGAGATCGCTGTGTATATAGTAGTGTGTCTTCGTGAAATGGTTGAAAAAGAATTGTTCATATTCTGGAAAGAATAAACAAAACACAAAACACAAAACAAAAAGCAAAATACATAAAAATTAGCTCCACCTAGATTTTAGCACAATCAATCAAGCAATCAATCAATCAATCATGTCAAACAAATGGTGCTGCGTGTATGCACTAGATTACATGGTTTTGCTTGGCAATCAATAGGTTTTCGTGAAAGGCTTGACAGAAAATTGATCATATTTGAGAACGAAAAAATCCCAAAGCAAAGCACAAAAAAAAAAAAAAAAAATACCCTGCAAGTTTTGAACACACCAACTGTCAATCTTCAGTCTTCACGGAGCTCTCTAATGTAACTTACTTGTAGTTTAACATTGTCTGTGCTGTGTTGGGCCCTCATTTATTTTACCTTTACTTGTCATCAGTTTTAGGCCTTGAGTTATTTAGTATGTCGCAATTAACTTTATGCAGCCCTTCATAGTGTTTAACAGTTGTTGAATTAGCCCCAGAACAAGCTTCATAGGTGGCAAATAGTGAATCGGAGGTTGGCTTTGCACGGAAAAGTCAAGGTCGCTGACGTCACGCTTCCGAAGTATTTTTTTTCTTCACTGGGACGTTGAGGGAAAAAATCAGCAGCTGGCCCCACCTGTTGGAGTAACTCGCCGGTGCATGGTGTTGGGTAAATTCGATGAGATTATTTGCTTTCATCGACGTTGTTCTCTGGAGGACTGGCTTCAGCAACGCATTGTGTCAACTGATTTTAACGAAGTTCCAACCAAGTTCCCGTCGCTTGACGTTGGCAAGTTGAGTTTTCTGGGCTCCTACCAGTGTTGCTCTGAACTGCGTACATAAGAAATTTGGAGCAGTCTTAAAATACACTTAAATACTTGCATCTATCTCTCTATTTTGATTATAAAGGTCCACTTTAACGAACGCCATGATGGAAACGACTAGGGATTTCTATACCCTAAATTTCCCGATAAAGTTTATGCTTTTGCTGTAATTTCTATTCAGTCTAGCCATTGTTGGTGTCCTTGTGATTCTGTGATGAATGTACCGCACAGCTGTTGTCATTAGCGCGCGTCGAGCCCAGATACTTAAAACTTTGCATCTTCTCGGCATGCGCCGTTCATGTGGATGTACACGTGTCCACGTCCAAATGTGTTTACTATGAGCTTACTCATACCCTATGTGAACATCATTCCGTACGCGCTTGCACTGTTCGTTTGTAAGGTCGTGTAACTCACTGTTCCTGCCTACCATCAGATTGGTGTCGTCTATTCAATGTAGGTTACTGAATGGCCTCCATTTGATGGACAACAAAGTTTTTAACAGTAAAGCACAGTTGCATAGCGCCTTTGCCAACATTAGCCAGACTCAAAGGGCTTTACAGTTAGGCATGGGACGACACCTTTTTCAGGATAGCATCTCCACAAATAAACAAACATGAAAGAGATTAAAGCTCTAGAAGACGTTTTTATAAATGTTATTCAAATTTGTCCAGTTAGTAAAAGGCAGTACTAAGACACCAAGAACATCGTGTAGTGGTGAAAGGCGTGAGGTCACTCTCTCACCTTTTTCTTCCCGTGCGCATTCCTCGGAGCGTTTTTCTGCCGCTTGTGGACAGTCGGCCTTCAGCAACGGGTAGTGCCAGACGTACCGGACGGTGTTAAACCGGGGCCCTGGCACCCGGCGTCCTTCTTTCTTCTGATCGACCGATCGACTGAAAGCCGTTATGGTGAATTAACAATTTTTTAGGGGGTTCTGCATTTCTTTTGTCTGTAGGGGCCCTGATCGGCGACTGGTAGTTCGTGTGAGGGCGAGTAAATGTGTTTTGTGTTAGTGATGTTGTTAGTTTTTAGAGTGTACATTGTGATGTGCATGCCGCGGTGCAAATGGCGCGCGCCCGCTTTTGTGTGTGTGTGAAGTTTAAATTGTATAGTTTTGAATTAAAAGTTATGTTTAGAAACCTTCAGCTTAGAGCGGGACTTGGAGTTTTGAGGGAGCCGACCGGCGACGGAATATTGTATGTACTACTTTCTCCGCAAGCTCAACGTATTCTTTTTCTATTTCTGTTTCTCCTTCTCCACTCTCCTATTTCTCCAGATATGCCCGCCACTACACTAAGGTCCCTAACTCTCCTCCCGTCTACCCTGCGCCATCGCTCTGTCAGCTGCGGGGAAGCGAACCTTCGAGAAGGCACTCACGTGACCAACGGGATGCTCAGGTTTCGCACCTACAGAGAGCCCCTGGGGATACTGTCCCCTTTTGTTTTCTTTGTTGTTTTTTTTCTAGTGTTTTCTTCACTTTCATCCTTTTCTCTCGCCTCTGCACAGGGTAGTTTTTCCCTTCCCTTTCTAAGTGTGAGTGTGAAGGTGTGTAAAAACTATTTTGTTAGATTTCGTTTTTCTAGATATTTTGACAAAATCGTGCACCACAAGTAATACATTTTGACACAAGTACATTCAAAAATAAGCTCATAAGTAAACCAAAAAATAGGTATATAAGTTTGTTATTAGGAATCTTCGCTTAAAATAATCATGTAGGTTTTGATTTTTTTTTTTTTTTTTTTGCAAAGACCCTGCAACTGGAGCCACGTGTGAAGTATACTTCAGTGCAATCGATACATGGTCAGTCGTTGCTAGCTGCAGTATCAACAAGGCAAGATCTGTTCGACGCAGGTATACATGCCAGCTACGCCAGACTATGAAGGTGAGTTAACTCAATGTCGTCTACTGTGCTAAACTGTGGGGTACATGTTAGTCATTTTTGTGTCCTGTGCGTCGTTTTCTGGCATGTTAGAAACCTTTCCTCTGTTCAGTCAATACTCCCTTCTACACTAGTCAGCTGTGTCTTACAGAATCAAATATAAGTCTTAATTATAGGAAGTAAAATGGTTCCATGCAGTCATTTTCATCCGAAAGTGTTAAAAATGCATTTGATAACTTTACCAGAAAGTGTTTAACAATGTACTTGTTAATTATCGTAAGATTAAGATTGTAGGCAGATTGTTGTGTGCTGAAATACAAAATGCGTAATTGTGGCAACCCTGAGTGGTGATGGTGTAACATAAGATCCTGATACGAATCCAGAAAGACTATAAATGACGTTTTCTCTGAAGAAAAACACTAGCATTTGTCAAAAAATTTTCAAAAATGCGATTTTTTTCACCAAAAGATTCGTTATTTTAAACCAAATACTTCCTTCATGGTCCTAATGACTGACCTATCCGTTTTATTAATTTAACGAACATTCTCATTTTTCTAATTCTTTTTCTTGAAAGCAGTCAGGTACCACTGTCCTGTTACCAGCTGTACAACGGTCAGTCACACAAACATCACCTGACGGCTATGTGTCTGGTGTCTGCAACATCACCTCCTTCTTACCTCCTTCTGAGGGGCGCTACACGTACGAGGTCTTCATCACTCCTGGAAATGTAAATGTCCCGGCAAATTTTATCGGAAATAACATCATACGTAAGTGGATATGTCGGTATGTTCAGTGCAGTTAAAAAAAAATTAAGATCAGATTCTTAACATCCGTCGCTGCAGTCTTAAATGGTTCTGTAAATATAATGTTTGTCGAAATAGAAGAATTATTTGTCATACGCCGTTAATTGATTTTAATGGGAGAAGAAAAGAGATTAGCAATAAGAAGAAAAAAAGGCTGATGAAAAAGAACGGTCAAAAATTAGGATATTTGAATGAAAGAGTTGATAAAGATTTTAGAGACGACGACAACAGTCAACATGAACTATTGTAACAGTCTCAATTCAAGAGAGGCTACATTTAGATAAAATTTAAGAAATATTTGTTTAAAGACGAAATTCTCCCACATTTCATAAAATACTTTCTAAAAACTAAAAACTATTATTATAAACAATACTGTTTCAGTGTATATACGAAGTACCTACACTTGATTACAATAGTAATGTTTGCATACTGCATTAAGTGCATGAAGCAGTTTGTTAGTTAGTAGTTTGAATTAAAGTAAGAGGGTAGTTAAGTAAGTTAAATATAGTTAAATATAGTTTGGTAATCATTTATTAGCTACTAGCAAGTTATATATATTTGAAAAATTATTCTTTAGCTATTAAACTATATAAAATAGCAAGTAACTGCTGTATCTGTAATATTCACGTTCATTATCTTTCTGCTAGTGAACAAAACCAAATATATAAGCGATCCTTTCTTAAAGTGTGACAGAATATTTTGTTCCACGTTGTAATTTGTGAGGAAGTAAAAACAATCTTCCTGTCTGGTTCATGCCCTTTTTTTCTCTATTGCTGACTTTGTTTCAGGTTTTCCTCGCTTTCAACCAAGTCACAACTGTTCACTGTACGTAGATGAAGGGAGCACCTTGAGCTGCAGGTGTTCCGTGAACGACTCTGGAGATCCTGCCGGATTTCTACAGTGGGACAGCTTCAGTTCCAGCGAGCTGTCACTTAAAGACATCCAGAAATCGCAGAACGGAATGCAAAGTGTGTGTCGTCTGATATGGAACAACACGGAGAAACAGTCTGTGTCTTACACTCTAATTGTAACTTGTGAGTTTCCACATATTCAATATCAATTTTTCCCTTATCACGAAAAATGCGTGTAATATAGTTAATGGAAAAATAACTTCTTTAATTGTTTAAAGATTAGATATGTACTATTACTACAATATCTACTGCTAAGTACACACAATCAACAAAGTCATACGTATGTTACACGTATTTGTACATAAATTCACTAATATGAACCACAAAATAATGTGTGCCTTTGCAATCATTTAGTAAATAGAACTAGCTACTATGATGTAACGGTTGAAACTAATCATGGCCACAAGGAAACTTACTCTCTACTGGGTGGTCAGTCTTCAGCAAAAAAGAACACACCGCACTCAGAGACATTAAAATATCTAAATGGAATACTTATAATACATTCGCTTATTAAGAAAAAACACGATAAATTTATACAACACTGTCATAAAAGTACCCAGAGTGCTAAATTAAAAATTTGGGGAATACATTATTACACATAAAACGTAAAATATGTAATTTATGGGTAAATACAGATTTTATATTTTTTTCCGACATTAGGTAAAAATACCGATAGCGTATGGTTTAGGAGTCTGATATTTTTAAGAGCCAGTTATTAAAAGCGCTAGACAAAAAAAGAAAAAAAACCAAACAAAAAAAACAAAAACATGTTTGTATATTGGTGACAGATCAACCTACAAGGGTCAACTTTACGATGAATGACATCAACAGCAAGATTGTTTCTGTTGTCGAATATTCCAGTGTTAGGATGAAATGTCAGGCTGATGGGAGGCCAGTGCCAGCCATGATTATTACTAAACTTAGTGACAACAGTATATTGAAAACATCACCAGAAGGAAATATCACTGTAGAGGACCAGAGAGGAGAAGTAACACACACTGTTTCAGTAGCTCAGTGCAGTGACTCAGATGAATACAGGTGTATAGCAGCAAACAGCCGAGGGATGAAGGATCAGTCTGTCAATCTATTTGTCAAATGTAAGTTTTGACTTTACATTTCTAATATTTATTTGCATACTTTAAATATTTTCGCTTTACTTTTATGCAATATTAACAGATAAAAGATGCTTTTGTGGAACCTTTAAAAGATATGCAATGCATAAACAGGCAAAACTTAACAGATACGTTCATTTTTTATATCTCTTTTAAGAACAAATAATTGTCTAAAAAAGCTATCATTTAGTCAAACCGTGCATGTTCTAAAGAGATAAAAATATGTCTTAACCTTGGAAAGCACAAAAATAACTGATTCAATTGTCCCACTGTCCCATACTTCAGGGGTCGTACAAGCTTCATTTTTCCTTTGAAAAGTTTTCCGAAAATTTCGAGAATGTTTTTGCTTTTTATGAATAAAATGTATTGCCAAAGATTCATGGCATGGACAAAAGGCAAGAAGTCATGTTTTCCTAAGGTTGACCCTCGTGGTACCATATTGCTTCCATGGTACAGGAAAAGCCTGTGATATTATATGTTAATGAGTGTGACAGAGAAACCGTCTCGAAAAGCTGGCTTGAGTCTGAACAGAGAGTAGCATTTAAGGGTCTTTCTCATCTTATTAGCGGGACTTATGAGCATGAAACAGGGGGCAACACAAGGGGTAACTGAGAGTGATGTACGAAACTAAGGGGAGAAGGAGCATCATCGCCACGGCCACCACCATAAAACATCTGAAAAAAGAACAAAAGCTTAGTTATCCATTTATTTCGGTATATTTATAAAAGAAAATTATCGCTGTCATCTGTGAATAGTAAAGCAGCGAGAGAAAGAATTTGGTGTCGAAAAAATAGGGTCGTTAGCATTTAATTTTCCGACCTATTGCAAAGAAAGGTTAGGGGACGACTTTTACTTAACATTATTTAACAAAACCGTGAGCGAAATTTCTGAATGTATATTTGTCTAAGCTGCACATAATTATATATTTAATTACGTACACTTTAATATGAAAAGTTTGCACTTTCTTTCCTAGGTAAGCCCAGGAGAGTTCCTTCACAATCCAATTCTTTAGTGTCCATTGTTTTAGAGGGTAAATCAGAGAATTTTGAGTTGATCGCTTACCCAACATCTGTGAACCTGACCAAATATCACCTTGGACCGAATATTACCAGCAATGAAAAACCAGCAAATGATGATACATTTAGTGCTGAGTGCAAGTCCATCCCCGGTGTACTTTATAAAATCACCTGCACAGTCACTGTCAACAGAGTGACACCAGACACAGCTGATTATTACAAACTCAGAGTCAGCAATGGCTTGGGAGAAGTCGAGCTTATTTTTCAGGCCAAGCCTCGAGATACAAGAAGTATGTATTTATTTGTTTGTTTGGTTTTTATTTTTACTTTTTGAAAAATTGAAGATCAAACGTTTACTGTAGATATAAACTAAAAAAAAAGTCTTCTTGACGTTTCTTCTTGACATTACTAAAGATGGTAACAAACTTTTTCAAAAAGAATCTTAAATTTTATCTGTCGCTAAAACTTTCACTTTTATTTGAGACTATCAATCGTGACAAAGAGACTGGACCAATAATTAATGCAAAAAAAGAATAATAATAATTAGGGCGGACGCCGGATTTATGTAGAATACCCAATATATTTGAAGTCATGTTCATAAACCTAGATTGCACTTTGTTAATAAGTTCTACTTTTTTACATATAAAAAACATAAAATAGCATAGTGCAGACATTAGAAAAAAGTAATATGCCTTGTCTCTAAATTATACAATTGTTGCATTATTTGTGTGCTTTTCTCCTAACAAAAATATTACAAATTTTGTCCTTATCTTGTAAAACCTTGTTTATAGCCCATCCTCTGTATATTATGTGCGCCTGATTGCACTCACTTGTATACTGATTGAAGTGAGATGCTTGAAGTGACACATTCAAATTAAAAATTTTACAAATATTGTCTTGCTATTGACAAACATGACAGCGCTACCATGCCGTCAATGGGAGTCAATACTAGTTTATTTTACAAAGGTCACAATCTGGCTTACTTTTTAATATGATGCTATTTCTTACCAAACTTCTTTTATTCTTAAGCAGCTGAGAAGAGCGAGGATGTAACACCGTCTGAGTTCAGTCGAGGACTGGGGACTGGTCTTGGCATCGGCCTGGGAATCGCTGCTGCTGAAGCCGTAGTCTTTACAATAGTCCTCGTCCTCTGCTGGCGACGAAACCAGCGGACCTCAAAAACTAAAGGTGTTAGAGCTGTAAACAAACTCTTTAAAAATTCTGACAAACTGAGTAATTAAAAAAATATAAGTGTAAAACAAACATCGCAACTGAAATATTTGAAAAATTATTGTTGCTTACGACTCTTAACATTATTATTTCTATTAATTTTTCTTAACTTTGTTGCGGCCCTATGCTCCTCGAGGAGTAGCAAGGAATAAACTTTTCTTCGTTTGTCATGCAGCCTCCCCTCATCTTTATATAGTTTTCACTAGGCATTAAAAATTACATAATAAAAGATTTTTAAAAACTAAGTTATGTGTATAAATACCAGTCACCTATCAGAGGTTGTTTCTGTGGATGAAATCTTTTCAGGTGCAAGAGAAAGAATTGGTTACAGTTCGTAAGTAGCTTTACCTTACGTAGCACATTTGTAGCAAAAGTTTTTTTTTTCACTTAAGGGCACTTTTTGTATGCAACTTCTAGTATGGTTAGTAGAGTATGTGTAGCCTGCTTTTCTTCATCATAGTATTAAAAAATAACTGTTAACGATATATATCTATCACGAAACAAAGTGCCATATAACATGCGCTGCCGTAAACTATTTTCAAGAAGTTTTGTATTTTTAAAAAAATTTTTTGGGTTAGACACACATGTGTCATCGAGTACTGAGGTAGAAGTGCAAAATGTTTACATTTTAGCTATCTGTGTGAGAGAGATGTAATAAACATCTGGTAGCGTGTTGCAGTATTTTTCATGATACATGACTTCATATTTTTCAGGCGGCAAGAAATTACATTTGATAAAGGAGACGAGGTCACATTATCATCAGGACAGCGTAAGTATTATAATTGTTATAATTGTTACCTGTTGTTCTAAGATTAGCAATAAAATCATTTCTGCCATATGCTGTGTACATTGGCGGTTAAGAACGCGCTGTCTTGGAGAATCGTCCAATATAAATAATGAATGTGTGTTAAAATATTACTCTTTTCTGACGCAGAACGCGAGGGTCCGTATGACGCTATAGGTAACAATGAGACTGGACACACACCTGCATATACTAATGTTCAAGGAAGTCATTTGTCACCAGAAAAAACTGCAAACAAGACAGGTAACTGATGAAATGATTGTTAATTAATGTGCATGTTCTGGACTTTTTGAAATATATTAATTCACGTATTTAATGCCCTGTTTTCATAAATAAATTGAATAGTACATTGAGGAACTTTGGAAAGTAATACCAATAGTATTTTTGTTGAAGGAATATTTGTGTGTGTGTGTGTGCTAGTCCTACATGTCTTTTAACGGTTGTGCTTTATGCTCTACATATAGCTTAATACTTTTGTTTACGAATTTTACTACACACTTACTGTAACCTAATTCTGTCATTTCCACTTAAGCTCGACACTTAATATATTTTATAAATTTAAATTACAAGGTATCTACATTTACAATATTTCATTATTGCTGTTTAAGGAAAGGTATACGATGGCCTACAACTTCAAGATGTGGGAGTGAGCTCACCTTATGCTAGCCTAAAGTAGCAAACATATTTTATTGTTAAAGTAAGTATTAATTCCCCTGTGAAAAATGACATTACACAATATAAAAGGTATGAATGGTAAAACAATATATCTTATGGTCTTATTGAAAGTCTTGACTTTGATTAGGATTGAGTTGTTACATTTGTTATATGTGGTGTGTTTCAAATAAAGTAAATTAGTTTTCTGAGTATGGTATTAAAGTATTATGTTTGCATTGAACAAGCCTTATTAAAATTTACCTTCCTGTATATTGAAAGGTTTTCTCCAAGATATTATCTTCACATTACAGCAGACATAAAGAACCTCTTGCAAAAGAGAATTCAGACCTCGAGTAGCTTCATAAAGATCCTGCATATATCTTACATTGATCACACCACCAATGAGAAAGCATGCTTCGCTCTTGGCCTAAATAAGCAGGACAGACAATTGTTGCACAGAAATTGTTGAAAGGAGAAAAAAAGAATGAAAGCTGGGACTGAATAAAATCCGTGGGAGAATGTTTTTCGTTTTAGATCGCTAACAAGGATAGATGAGAGTTGTAAGCCACTCAGCCAATCTATTTATTGTAAGCCCCCCACTTCTTTTTCAATTATATACTGTGAATTGTTAACTAAAGCAAGGACAGAAGATTATACAGTTTCATGTTACCTTGCAACTGCACACCTTTCTGACTTTTTTTCTGTTTTTCTGATTAGGAAAAATGTATATGTGGGTATGTCGTGAATTATGTTTTAGATATTTTATACATGTGGAATTTTAAA
>SRHC01003422.1:10047-60839 GCA_004794325.1 Pomacea maculata | reverse complement strand
CATCCGAGTAGCTTGGCAGGGACTCAACAACATGGCCAATGTTGACGATCGGAGTAAGAAGTCGAAAGCCAAAATCTCGATCTCAGGCGTTGACAGTACGGCCCTGCCTAATGTTTATCAGACGAGAAGCGTTTTCTTCAACATCATTTATATTAAAAAAAGCGGATCTTAGTTTATATCGAGAAGTAGCACCATGTTATTATTACCCTTTAAATTGTTGTTATTATTATAACGAGTATAAATAGACATGAAGAGGTATTAAGTTATCAATAATAAAAAAGATGAAGAAATGCATGGTCCTTCCGCTGAACAGGATCCACAAAATAGTCACAAAGATATACAAATAATAATAATAGCAATAGTAGTAGTAGTAGTAGTAGTAGTAGTAGTAGTAGTAATGAAAGTAATGAAATCAAACTAAGTAACGACATAACAAAATGGCGAAGGTGTGTAGCCGACTGTGTACTTTATGGCAAAAGGACCAAGTCGACACACAAAACGAACGTGTGTGATATGTCACGTGACAGCGATTATTTTTCTGTCTTTTGTTGTTTGTTTTTTTTCCTGCATTTTGCTGGAATGTCGTTTGGTGCACACACACCGACAAAGTGGAACGCTTTGCATCAGGCAACACCTCACCTGCTGTGATCATATCCGTCTCCCGAGTTCCTGTAACAAGACCAGCTGTCTCAGTTAGAGCCCACGTGTCATTATGGTTTGCGCATGCGCTTAAGGTCACAGTTAATTAATGAAAGATTTTACGGATCATTTCCTGTCCGTCCCGGGAATGCATAATGAGACTACGTACACTGAGCGTTCTCTTTGCTGAGTACTCATTGCAGGTAAATTGTCGTCAGACTTTGATTCCTCCTGAGTCCTTCATTTATTAGCATTACTTCTTTTGCGGTCTATCTTCGACTCATCCTCATTGAGATTAGATTAGAAAAAACTAGGAAGAAAAACGAGAAAAAATTCGGGAAAAATAACACGTCAAACGATTACACGTGCGATTTAGCAAGAAATCAATTTGAGTTTGAAGGGAACAGTAAACATTTACAGAGAGTGTCTAGATTATATACGCATATATATATCTTTTATATAATTATAAACAGTGTCTACACTCTGCCTATATACGACGTTTACATTGTTCCTAGATATAACTATATGGTGTCTACACTTTGTCCTATAAGTGATCATATATCTGTGAATACAGTGTCTACAATGTGTCATTGGATAGTATTCTCTACTATTTCCTTATATAACTTCTACAAGCTACTTGCTGTTTGGGAATGTAACAAACAATGGCAGCATGCTGTGTCGTTTTGTGAAAAAAAAATTTACCTTGTCATAGAAAGAGCCGGTTTTCTAACCAAGAAAATTCAGGCAGTGACATGTATGTTATCTGATGGACGGACAGAGAACTAGGTAAACCACATTATATTTAATGGACCATGAAGACACACATACACACTTAAAATGTCAAAGCCAGTAGGGGAGAAACTGTATTTTGGCTACTCTGCGTGGTGCCTCCACTTCATGCATTTCATATAGTTTGCTTTTCTTTATGCTCTTCAAGATAAACAAGAAATAGGATAAGCACTGAAGTCAGAACAAAAAATGTACCACAAAGCTTCAGCAAAAGGGTAGCAGACGCTGAACTCAGTAATACAGTTTTCCACATAAGACATAAATAAAAATACAGCTTCAAATCTACTGATTACAATTACCAACAATTAAAATTACCTGCCTAATTTAAGTAAGGATAGCAGGTTTTAGTTTACTGTGGTTTGATACTTCACCGCCGACCTACAATTAAAGAAAGTAATTTACTTTTGGATGCGAGTGTATCCCACAGGCTCATAAAGGGGAAGCATCACGAATACACAACTCAAACAGATTTAACAAACCACTCACATCTAACACTTAGGACAAAAGAATCTCATATGTCTTCTCATATGTAAGGGGATGGTACATCCGGGTTACCGATATAAAAATCACTTCTCCCTAAGATGCTAAATTGAAGACACCAAAAACTAACATAAAGTTTATCCAAAACTTACTTTGTCAAATCAAGTTCCTGTTCACCACGACCTACCACAGGAATATTTTTCCACAGCTTGGGCTAAAGTCGACACTTTCACTAGGCACCAGTCCTCGCGACCAAATAAAGCAATCTGCAAAATATTTTTTTGTATGTATCTGTTCACTGGAAACAGGATATGCACCTGTATGATGGGATTAAGTATCCTGCACTCACATATAGCAAACTGGAAAGGGACGCCCAGACCCGGATTCGATGACCTGGTGTAGTTGCCGCCCTATGCTCCACTGGCGGTTGGAAGGAGAAGACCGAAGTTAACTATGTCAATAGAAAAAAAATGTACCCACTAAAGCAGTGGTTCTCAACCTTTTACTTTTGACGCCCACCCCCCCCCCCTGACGAACACCGTTACGTCCGCGCCCCCCACCCCCACCCCCTTAGCCAGCTAGGTCGGTGGAGGAGGGGGGGAGCCTTAGCTAACCTCGAACGCCGCGTCGAGGAAATCAACAACGGAAGAACAAAGTTCGTATCTGCAAGAAGTATAACTGTTAATGAAATTTCACTAAAGCAAATTCTGCGGTGCTAATAAATATTATTTTATTGGACACTCACTTTGATTAATGAGAAGGTTGAGCCTGCTTGCTGCTGCATAGAGAAGCGAACCTGTGTGCGATATTGGTACCCACTGCTTTTCGCAGCTTTTATGTATAATGAAATGCGAAGATGCTATCCAGTTACCCAAAATCCATTTATTCGAAAAGACCTGCTGATTAAACTAAAATTCTACAGTTAAACTAAGTTTATCAGATGAGACGAGTTTTCTTCCACATCTTTGATATCAAAAAGCGGGTCTAAATTTATATCGAGAAGTAGCACCACGTTATTATAACCCTTTAAATCAGACCTGGGCAAACGCCGGCCCGCGGGCCGGATCCGGCCCGCCTCCTGTCTCTGACCGGCCCGCCCGCTGGCCGCCCACCAGTAAATATACTATATATACAGTATTGGGTAAAACTGAGTTAACTATATTAGTCCGGCCCTCTAGAACCATCCCAGTTTCTCATCCGGCCCTCTAGAACCATCCCAGTTTCTCATCCGGCCCCTTGGGAAAATTAATTGCCCACCCCTGCTTTAAATTGTTGTTATTATAACGACTAAATGTGTAGAGGGCCGGTAGTCCCTGTTGATAATGTACACGTACTGCCCAACGTGTAGTGGCTGGTCTGTCGCCCGCTTGTCTGTGTACCGCTCACGGTTCCGTGCCGCGTCCTTTGTGTTACGTAGAGCCTTGTAAAAGGCCTCCTGCAGCCGAAGACGATGTTGTCGCACCCAGTCTGTTGTGCTCACGGCAGAAGGGCCTGGTCGGCCTAGAAAGTAGTCAACTGGAAGGCGTGGCTCCCGGCCAAACAGTAAGAAGAACGGTGCGAACCCTGTTGACGCATGTGGAGTGTTGTTGTAGGCCTGAAGTAACTCTGGTAGGAATTCTGGCCATCGCCGCTTGTGTTCAACAGGAGCGTTATAAGGAGGTCGTGCATGGATCGACTGAACCGCTCACACTGACCATTTCCTTGGGGATGGTATGGCGTCGTGCGGGACTTCTTGATGTCATAAAGCTGTCACAACTCTCGCACAACTTTGCCTTCAAAGTCCCGGCCCTGATCACTGTGAAGTCGCTGCGGGACACCAAACCTCTGAAACCATTCCTTCACCAACACCTTCGCGACAATCTTGGCTTCCTGGTCCCTTGTGGGGATGGCCTGAGTGAACTTGGTGAACACGTCAGTCATCACTAGCACATTGTCCCTGCCGTCACTTGACATTTCTAACTTTGTAAAGTCAATGGCCAGCACTGCAAGTGGGCAATCAGCTAACAGATGTCCGGAAGGTGTATGCACACTCTGCCGGCGGTTTAGCACACATCTGTCACAATTGTCTATATAGTTTTTAACATCGGAGTACATTCCCGGCCAGTACACTCTGGCTTTTAACAGTGAAATAGTCCGGTCATATCCTTGGTGACCCATGCGGTCATGCGAGAACATCGGGTCTGAGGGCGCTGGGGAGCACAAGTTGTTTTACCTCGCCAAGTGTAGTGTCCGAACCGCGCAGATCGCAGCGACTGGCCGCGCGACAGGCAAGAGACGCGTCTAAAGTGTAGGAATTAAACTGTTCATGTGACGCTATTCCATGACAATATAAATACCATGGACATATTTTTTTTAGTTGCGGTGATCGTTTATACCATAGATGACACTTTAGCATTGACTAGTTGTTTATTTTGCTATTGTTGTTCAATTTGTTTCCACTTTGCCACGGCTGCGTCTACGCAATGTCATGACACACGAGACGGATGGACGGAACAGCTGTTAGGCGTAGTACAGATATTTTGTTTACAAGGCAAATCTGTACGCTGTTAGGTAAATAATACCAGCTGCTGGTATGACTAGGCGTTGCTTGCGGCAGCAACAGATCTTCTTTAGAGGTTTAAATATTGGAGGCCCCCCGAGGCAAGCATAATTAGGTGAGCTTGTATATCAGCCCTAGTATTGCTAGCTAAAGAGAAAGAGTCGGCGGGGATGTAGAGGGCCGGTAGTCCGGCATTGTTGCTAGTTTTGGCGGGATCTGCTGGGACAGGGCGAGAAAGAGCAAATAGCGGTGATTGTCTAGGAAAAACGGCGTATTGCCCCGACCGTATCGGAGCATCGCAAAGTTTACCTCTTCCCAGAGGGCAGAGCTGAGACGAAAGGACAGAACGCCCCCCTCCCCCATAGTGCGAAATCGCCTTGAGGTGGAAGCACTTTCCCTTCCAAGATCAACAACAACAACGAAAGGACAGAACAGAGTCGGCGGAGGAGACAGCGCGCACAGCTACACGACGAAGAGACAGCCCCGACATTTAGCGCCTCGGGCGATTGACGCAGCCGTGACCATCGTACGAGAATAAAAGGGTCGCATACCTGCTGACTGTTCCTGCCTTTTTGGTTCGAGTGTTGAACTGTTGTAGCCACCATACAACCCCCACCACTCGGTTACAAATGGACTTGAAGAGTTATTATGTTATCATTAATAAAAAGAAGAAAAAATGTATGGTCCCTCCGCTGAACAGGATCCAAGAAATATATCACAAAGTCACAAAGATATACAAGTAATAATAATAATAATACTAATAATAATAACAACAACAATGAAAGTTTGCTTATAAAGGGTCATGTCCCTGCCCTCTAGACAAGCTACAGGCACTTCGCAAATAAAAGTCTAAATAACAAAATGGCGAAGGTGTGTAGCAGACTGTACTCTATGGCAAAAGGAAAGAGTAGACACACAGCAGGAGCGTGTGCCTTATGTCACGTGACAGCGATTATTTTTCTGTTCTTTATTGTTGTTGTTGTTTTTTTTTCCTTCACTTTGATGAACTGCCGTTTGGTGAAGAGGGTAACGCTTTGCATCAGGCAACACCTCACCTATATTTATGCCTTGTGAGGAAACGAGTTCTTGCAAGCTGGGCTGCTGTAATCATATCCGTCTCCCGAGCACCTGTAACAAGACCCGCTGTTTCAGGTACAGCCAACTTGTCATTATGGTTTGCGCATGCGCTTAAGGTCATAGCTAATGAATGAAAGATTTTACGGATCATTTCCTGTCCGTCCCGGAAATGCATAATGAGACTACGTACACTGAACGTTCTCTTCGCTGAGTACTCATTGCAAGTAAATTGTCGTCTGCAACATTGTCGTCTACACCTCGTCGTTTCGTGCTTAACGATATATTTTGTAAAACTGTTTTTTGTTTCAACACTTTTGCAGCTTTCTTCTTGTCCAGCCGAAATCGAAACCCAATCTCCACATCTTCTCATGCAAGTGTTAGAGCCATCAGCTGTGGCTGTATCAAAAGACCCAGTGTCTACCTACAAAGCGCACGCATACCTTAAATTCCGTACGCATGCGCAGACCATAAGAAGACTTTGATTTCACCTGAGACATCGGGTCTTGTTACACGCTAAGCTCTGACCCCCGCAAACCCCACGGTTCACTCTTCTCCTGTGTTTTCTGGACCAAAAGTCTCCCCTGCGGGCAGAAGTGCAAAAATATACCTGACTAGCGACCCCGGGGTCTTTATTTTGAGTTCCTCCCGCTCCCTGAGCCGGCTGAGGTTTAAACGGCTTCTAGTCATGGGCCCCTCCCAAAGCGATGCACTGCGGTAACCATCGTAGTGTCTTAATTTGTAACAAGTGCGTAAATGAATAAATACACAAGGGAGGCAACACTGTAACCTTTAGGACTTGCTCCTCCATCGATTGCTTCCCTTTAAAGGCTGAAAAAAGTCATCCAATCAGATATTTTCTCGACTTAAACCCATACGTGGTTTGTGGATTTTACTCAAACAATCGAAAATAATAAGAAAACAGTAAGTAATATTAAAATTCACAGATGTATTGTAATAAAATACATGCCTGCTTTGTACTTTTGTGTGTGTATATATTTTATAAATATTTTTTTCTGAGGGGCGAACTTTTGACCTACATCACGATTTGTGAGTTCTCCGTCATGTACAGTTAGTGTCTTTCAGTTGATTTTACTACAAGACAACAAAACGTATGTTTATTAAAATGCACACCATGTACATCTATTTTAAATTATGTTTAAAACGGAGTATCACAGATAGTTGTTTTTATTGAAGGATATTAAATATAAATTTTTTAACATATCGGTCAAAATTTTATTCACGGTCATTCACCGCTGAGTTCACCTGGGTAGAACGGGATACCTCAGCTTCGGGTAGAATGAGTTAATAAGATGTGTCTGTAAGTATGTATAAGTAATCAAATCTAGTCCTTGATCACGAAGTTGTCTAATTGGGTAATCAAACCCGCAAGAAGAAACTTTCTTTAACTCTTCTGAGTGAAGCTAAAAACCATTTTTCTGATAAAGATCAAATCAAAATCAAATCAATTCAGACTTTATTGTCTGTCGAGGATACCCAAGACAGAAATTTTTCTTTTGCTCACAAGGGCTGGCATATATACGCACACAGACATTTAACACACACAGGAGTAAAGATACATTATTGTTTGTTCCAAAGGTAGCGCACATTCAACAAGGCGATGGCTGATAATGGATGCAGCACCCTCTTCTCTCCAGACTTTCTTAGATTCCTCCTAAGTCCTTCATTTATTAGCATTACTTCTTTGAGGTCTATCTTCGACTCATCTTCATTGAGATTAGCCAAAGCTAGGAAGAAAAACTACAGAATATTTCGGAAAAAATAACATTTCAATTACACGTGCGATTTAGCAAGCAAGCAATTTAAGTTTGAACGAACAGTAAACAGTTACAGAAAGTGTCTAGATTATTTACCCATGTATATTTATAAACAGTGTCTACACTCTGCCAATATACGACGCTTACATTGTTCTTAGATATAACTATATAGTGTCTACACTTTGTCCTGTAAAGTGATCGTATTATAACTGTGAATACAGTGTCTAGAATGTGTCATTGGATATAATGTCTCTTCTATTTACTTATATAACATCTACGTCGCCAAGATGTTGTCATCTCAGTGCTCCTCAAATGAGGATGTAGGATCAACGGCCAGAACGTCTATCAGTCTTTGTGTATCCCAAGTCTCTCCATGGCCAGATGGCGCAACTCTCTTCGAAGCACCTTGCCGTTATAATTTATAGGAAACTTGTCGAACACCAGGCAAAACTTTGGAATGGTGGATTCTTGTTCTTTATGCTCTTGGCCTAATCCCTCTTGGTAATACTCAGCACAATAACGAAGGAGGTTGTCGGGCAACAGACGTTGTGCTTGTGGGCTGGGATCCTGCACGACGCAGACACACGGAATGTTCTCGAGGTCTTTGTCAGGGATGGCCACCACAGCCACGTCATGCACACCCGGATGTCGCATAATGTGTGCCTCCAGCAACTGACCAAAGAGGACAACAATGAACAGACTAAAATGTAATTAATGGTATTTAATATAATTTATACAAAACTAAGTCCTGAAGTACCCTTTAATCTGAGACTCGCGTCTTCCATTGAATAACGCGATAGTCGTTAAACATAATGTAGTTTACAAACAACGCAGTGGAGTTTTACACAAAATACTGTATTTCATACAATAGGTAACGTGCTTGCCTGGGGATAAAACAGGATGACACCAACACTGATGACGTCAGAACATCTTCCCTCAACGAAGACGTCACCATGTCCGTTAATGTAAGAAACGTCTCCCGATCTGAACCAGCCTTCTTCCGGTGTCGCTTGTGCTGTGAGTTGTGGTTGTTTGAGGTATCCAGGGAACCAGCCGCTGCAGTCGATCAGAAGTTCGCCTCTGGTGTTTGGAGGAACTTCTCTGAGAGCCTCGTCCACAACTTTAACTCTTCGTCCTTTTGCAGTTTTACCACAGTTTGCGTCTTCCACCTGCGTGTCAAATGTCAAATCTTATGTTTGACGAATGTTCAGAATGTAATAACCATCTAATGGACGCTGGGGTCAATACTGACCATAACCGAAGTTTCGCTAGTTGTAAAACGCAAATATTTTATCTCAACATTTTAAAATTTCTTGATTTTTTGGTCTTTAGTAGCGGACACATTGTTGATGTGTGTGTCTGACCTAGCGGTTCTTTTTATCTCTTCGTCGAATTACTCATCGTAGCTTCAAACCATCCATACCAAAAAAAAAAGTAATAGCCCGTTATTTTAACTTTCACATGTTATCCGGGCGGTAAAGGAAACGACATAGTTTTGGACTTCAACAAGACAAAAGGTGGCGTTGATAAAATGGACAAACTGGTTACTGCTACACCACGAAACGAAAGACACGAAAGTGGCCTCTGGTAATCTTCTACCTCATGTTAACCCTGACCCTAACCCTAACCCATCTTCATATCAGGGCCGTGAATGCCTACATTGGTTGCAAAAGTCGGAAATAGGAATTTTCGTGATGAAACTGGGCGAGAATCTTGTTGGACTTTTTGTGTTCATAACAGATTGAGGAAGAAAAGTGTGACCAAATCTTGCGATAGAGACTCTTTGTATCTTTTTTGTAACATTACTATGTTTTGTCATTGTTATGTTTGTGGTACATGTTAAATACAATGATTTTGGGCGTGGATAAAATTGTTATTGCATTCTCCTCACGCGTGTGCGTTTTCATCATGAAAATTCATGGAAAATGGTATGAGGTCAATGTGGACCCCATTGTGGTTATAAGTCCACGGACATTAGAGGGTTAAAAGACAAATATCAAGAAAGGTCTTATCACGCCTTTAAATCGTACATCTGTGATAGTTTGACAATTAGCGAAGATAACTGAGTGATAAATGAAAAGGCAAGACTTGTCTCTAAGTGAACTGTTCTAGAATGATAGACAAAACAGAAAGAATTGGCAAAGCGTGATATGTTTATGTTGGTGTACATGGAAAACGCTTGTGACCCTACCTCGTCATCTCCTCTATATATCTTGTATGTAACAGGGCCGATTTCCGTGCTTCCGTATATCACACGGAGTTCGGGGGCCAGGGTTTTCCACGCTCGGATCATGTCCTTCCTGACGACACAGCCTGCCGTTATTATAGAACGTCCGCGCCATCTGTCGTCTGGTTGTAGGAGGTCAGCTCGCGCTAGCATGGCTTTTAGGAAAGCAGGACCATTGAAGAGTTGGGTCACCCTTTCCTCTTTCAGCAGGTTAAACACGAATTTCTCTTCGTCTTTTGGAGGCGAGTCTGTGACAGGGAACACAACAAAGACAAAAGTAATGTTTTCAAACTATCTTTCTTTTACTGCTGCTACAAATATATGTTACTTCTGCTACAACTATCTGCTACTCTTCTTCGACTATGTACTACTACTTATGCTACAGTTATCTACTACTACTACTACCAGTTTTTTACTACTACTGCCTCAATCATCTACTTCTTTGACTGTAAGAACATCCTAAAAAAGTCTATATGATGCCATATTGCATGCATCACATTGCATAATACCGTCATGTACACGTCACCCATAGTTTATTGCGTCATTTTCTGATGACATAATTCAGAGCTACCAAAAGGAGGCTGCTGAAGGAAACTGACGTCAGTAGTGTACTATATATAGCCTAGTGACAAAGCCTAAACATTAAAAATATTTCAGTCTTACGGATACTCAAGGCTTGTGATAAGGCTGTGGCGACGGTCAAACGTTTCAAAACTATATTTAGTTACAATTACAGAGCACGAGAGCAACACAGGAGAAATAAAGGATTCGTTTCTCACTTAATTACCACTTATTAGCACTATTTCGGTTGCCGATTTTTATAAAAAGCGAAAAATTCCAGGGAAATCGACCCTTGTGTCCTTCCGCCGAGTAACCGCGATATCTTCCCGAGATAGTCAAGCAGAGGAGTCTCATTGTGACGTCAGTCTCTTAATGACGTCACACGCAGAGGAAGTGTCTGTTGTCATTGCGAACATTTGACGTCGTCATTTTCCCATCTTTCCGTGGTTGCAGCACTTTCTCGAGACATGGTTCTCACTATGTAAACAGTCTCTATCACATGTCATAGGGTCACGTGACGGAGAACGAGACTTCGTGGAAGAAAAAGAAAAAAAATCCCCTATAATTTCTCTTATTAAACACAACATTCCACTAAAAACCTTCAACGTTTTCCACATGAACACACATATAAATAGACGAGATTCAAATTTATCCTACTCTTTACGCGATTCTAAGCAGTTTTATTTTGCCTTTAGAATCCCTTTAAAGTTTAGAACTTCTGTTACATAAAACTGTTATTATTTTATTCGTTACAATACACAACACTTATGCCTCGAAATACCTTAATACCTTAGACAACGTTTGCTCTATTTGTGGGAAGATAACAGTTGCCAACCAGAACAAAAGTATCATTTATCTAGAGAGGGAAGCATATCATCTTTACTTCTGATGTAAGATTGGCGACCTAGACGATCCTTTGTCAACTACTATTAGCATGCATTTCGTGATGTACATAATAATTATTGCAGATCACAAAAAATAGAACAAATTTTGCATTTTGATTGTCATATTTGTGTTAAACACACAGAAAAATTGATAAAGCATGACTAGTTGTATTTCTATAACATGACTTTTGTAAAAAAATTGTTGACCGGTGTTATCTATTGCTATTTATGTTTCAATTACTTACTGCTATTTATGTTTAAACTACTTGCTACTTTTGCTGCAACTATTTACTGCAGCAGGTTTTTATCTTACTACAAACAGAACTATCTACTACTACGACTTTCTCCTACTACATGTACAAAAGTCGTTAAAATGCTCAGCGATTCTTGAACGCAAGATTTTTTTTGTAACAAGACGAAATCCTCAGCGAGAAACAACAGAAACACATAGCTGACAATTATACTTTCTATGCTAACTAGTATGAATAAAAGCCATTCTTGTTAAAACCAAAGCCAATACACTACGCTTACGCTTTACGTAAGGAACAACTCGGGTGCATCCTGCCACCAGGTAATCTCCAGGGTAACCGAGAGTCCAGCGAAAGGACCAGGGGTTGAATATTACTTCACCCTCCTCACAGCCCTTTGCCTCGCAGATTTGAAGTCCTGTTTTCAAAAGGTACCTGTGAATAATGTAACATAGTTACAACACGGTTGCTAAGAAAAGTTATTTTTCTGGTGAACCTGCATTCAAATCCCAGTTTAGAGAGATGGGATAACTATCTTTCGTTGACCCTTGAGGCCTTAACCCTTAACCCTAACCGTTTGTAAGAAATATATTTTAAGGCATGCTTCTCTCCTGAAAATTTATTCTACTTCAAAACGCAGCAGTCCATTCCCTAAAATGGCGGTTGCCCCTGAGAAGATGTGTGAATATATTGTAAACACAGCCGTTAGTCAACAGCAAACACTAATGCTCTTCTCAGCCTTGTGTTTCAATCTGTCAGGATAGAGAGAAGCTTAAACGTTTGACTAGAGTTGTTATGTGATGACAACAGTCATATACATGCATGTAAAACATAAAACTGACTACAGGTGGTGTGGCAAGGCAAATCAAAAGCTTGTTTTCCACAAGTACTGCATCAGAAAACAACTTGAGTTTTTGAATACAGGGTATAGCGCTTTTCAAATATGTGACTATAATTGTTTAATATTTTCAGTAGGTGTAATAAAGCATTTTCCGCAAATAGCATAAACTATTATATATATATATATGTGTGTTTTGATCTGGTCGCTATATAAATATACTAAACTGAATTTTTCTTTCTCTCCAGTTTTATTAAAAGAAATTAACTGAAACATTTTCTTTTTTAAGTAATAAACACTATTTTTGTGATTTAAATTAAACCATTTTGATTATCTTTTAATCTTTTAGTTTCAGGAAACGATTATGTAAGGGAAACAACCAGAGGGCACACAAGCTGACTTCATCAGCCAATCTAGACTGACATGAACAAAATACGCATCTTTCTCATGGATGCGGATTTTAGGAGCGTTAGCTCTGTGTCGCCGAGAAACATTTCATCAAACGTATAGTAAAATTTATTTTAAAGAATTAACATCATATTAACATTCTATATTTCGTAACATGATCCCGTTTTACCTGTGAGATAAGGGCAGTAACTTTGTCTGCCCACTAGTACCGGAAGTGGGAAATATTAACGTAATTTCACCAGGACTGAGGTCAACAAGGTCAGCTTCCTCCTCACTGGTGACGGATTCCAGGAACGTCGACGTTTCATCGTCAGAGAAGCGCTTGCAGAAGATAACAGTTTTCAACGACGGGATGGCCGGACTTGTGACCGGTCCAGCAGACAAGTTGGGGATGAGCTTCTCCAGGGTGGAAACGGCTTGTTGGTCTGTCTCGTCCACCACCAGAGCCGTGACGTCACCGAGCTTCATCAAAGGCACAATATCCGCACCGTCCTTGTACTGGATGCATGAACAGATGATTGTAGCGCCCAGCAACTCCGTTCCAAAGGTGATCAACGTTTGTTCCGGCGATATCGGAACGAGGCAAAGGACGACGTCATTCTTACACACGTTTTGCTGACGTAGCCAGCTGGCCGTTCTGATACAAATATGTCTCAAAACTTACACAATAATAATGTAAATTTTAATATTTTTTTCAGGTAATTTACATTGTGTGGGTTTACATAGTTTCGAGGTAATAATACTTCTGCAAGCAAATTATTAAAAAAACATTTTTAGTTTATAATTTAATCTGAATGGTTTTTTTTTATTTACTTATTAAAACTTTAGACATAAAAAATAATGTTCGTCAATGAAAAATACATTTTGTGACTATTGTGAAGATGATGGAGTAGTTGGAATGTACTACGTTTACCTGTTCTTTATATGTAGTTCGCTCGCAAATCTTAATTTACCTCAGCTCTAAAGGATTACCACAGGAGTTTTATTAAATGCTATTTAATCACCTTGCTCTGTCTTCTATTCTCTAATTGTACCTGCGAGACAAAGAGAAGAGCGCTTTTCTGGAGTAAGCATATCTCTCCCCTTCAGGAGTGACGTAGACAAACGCCAGCGTCTCTGGTGACGTCACACTCCAGTACTGCAGTCGAGAGGTCACCGTGTCTTCAGGAGAGAGGTCACACATGTTTTGTTTTTTTCTCTTAAATGCTATTTAATCACCTACCTCTGTCTGCTATTCTTTACGTGTACCTGCGTGACAAAGAGAAGAGCTCTTGTCTGGAGTAAGCATATTTATATATATATATCTCTCTCTCTTAGCAAATCAAATCAAAACAAACTTTATTGTCTGTCGAGGAGACCCAGGACAGAATTTTTTCTTCGCTCACAAGGGCAGGCATACATACTCATACAGACATTTAACACACAGTTAGGAGTAAAAGTATTTGTATGTCTAAATAACAGTGTAGCTTATCTGTGTATTTCTACATCTTCTTATGCACGTGCTTTTATCTATGTGTGTATGTGTGTGTAATTCATTTTATTCTTTGTTAGTACTGTTGTTTATTCTTTTATATTTCATATGTTATTTGTTTCTTTTCTTGTCTTATGTTGTCCATGTTTCCTTATTGCTCTTAGGCGCTTAAAGTCATTCTTGCACTCTAACAATTTTGCATTTATTTCTTTACTATTTTTTTTTCAAGTATTCGGACATGAAACTCTATACGCGCGTTTACAACTAGATGTATGTAACGAGACATAATAACTATAGTGTCTACTCATATGCTCAGTGCAAGCCTTCTACTCATATACCCTGACTATTATCTTTTCACATGAGTTGAAACCAAAGTCGCAAGGACGTTCCCAACCTGACAAGCGACCTGCTGTCTGGGAATGTAACAATGGCAGCATGTTGTGTCGTTTTGTGAAAAAAAAAAATTATAGAAGAAGTCGGTTTTCTAACCACGAAAATTCAGAAAGTGACATGTATGTTATCTGATGGACGGACAGAGAACTAGATAAACCACATTATACTTCATGGACCATGAAGACACATACACACTAAAAAATGTCAAAGCCAATAGGGCACAAAGTGTATTTAGGTTACTCTACATTTTGCCTCCACTTCATACATTTCATATAGTTTGTTTTTTATTATGTTGAAGATAAACAAGAAATAGGATAAGCACTGAAGTCACATCAAAAAAGTATACCACAAAGTTTCACCAAAAGGATAGCAGACCATGAACTCAGTAATTCTGTTTTCCACCATAAGACATAAATAAAAAATACAGCCACAAATTTGCTGATTACAATTACCAACAGACCTCCACCTGCCTAATTTAGGTAAGGATAGCAGGTTTTAGTTTACTGCTGTTTGGTGTTTCACCGCCGATCTACAATTAAGGAAAGTAATTTACTTTTGGATGCGAGTGTATCCCACAGGCTCATAAAGGGGAAGCATCACACAACTCAAACAGATTTAACGAACCACACATCTAACGCTTAGGACAAAAGAAGCTCATATCTCTTATTGTAAGGGTATGGGACATCCGGATTACCGATATAAATATCACTTCTCCGTAAGATACAAAATTGAAGACATCGAAAATTGACATAAAGTTTATCCAAAACTTACCTTGTCAAATCAAGTTCCTGTTCACCACGACCTACCACAGGAATATCATTCCACAGCTTGGGCTACAGTCGACACTTTCACTAAGCACCAGTCCACACGTCCAAATAAAGCCTTCTGCAAAATATTTGTTTGTATGTATCTGCGCACTGGAAACAGGATATGCACCCGTATTATGGGATTAAGTATCCTGCACTCAACATATAACAAACTGGAAAAGGACGCCCAGAGCCGGATTCGATGACGTGGTGTAGTTGCCGCCCTACGCTCCACTGGCGGTTGGAAGGATAAGACCGAACTTTACTAAGTCATTAGAAACAAATGTACCACACTAAACCTTAAAGATGAATTTTCCTTCAGTCAGAAAGTTTGTGTTCGTTGGGAGAATGTGGCATTACCTGAACTCTACGCCTTAATAGGCAGACGATTCAAAACACATCATTTGGGAATAGGCTTACACATGCACAAGACTCTACTCATACCCTCAACACAATGTATGAAGAATCATTACCCTTGGAAACGAAAATTTTCTCACGGCCATTGGTCATTACAATCTAGCTCACGTGATCAATCTTACCCCACCTTACAGTACTCCTTTTCACCTTGATTACAACTCCCCTAATGCTCAAAGACCTTCTCGTCAACCTAAACAACAACAATCGGGAATAGAGAGAATGAGAGAGAGAGAGATAAAGAGGAAGTGAATAATTTAAACTTTTGTACTATAAGATGTGTAAGGAGCTTTTCTAGGCATGTCGTCTACAGTTACAATCTCATTAATAATATGCAAAAATTTTCTTGTACTTGGAGTGGCCCAAACTCTTCTTAAACGTCGAAAACTTTGTCAAGTATAACTCCACATAAATACTTTTGATCCATGTATAATGAAATGCGAAGATGCCAAAAATCCATTTATTAGAAAAGACCTGCTGATTATACTAAAATTCTACTGTTTACCTAAGTTTATCAGATGAGACGCGTTTTCTTCCACATCTTTATATAAAAAAAGCAGATCTTAGTTTACATCGAGAAGTAGCCATAACCATGTTATTGTAACTCTTTAAATTGTTGTTGTTATTATTATAACGACTATAAATGGACTTTGAAGAGTTATTATCAATAATAAAAAAGAAGAAATGCATGGTCCCTCCGCTGAACGGGATCCACGAAAAAGTCACAAAGAAATAATAATAAATAATAATAACATCAATAACAACAACAACAATAATAATAACAATGAAAGTTTGCTTATGTAGCGTCATGTCCCTGCCCTATAGACAAGCTACAAGCACTTCACAAATAAGTCTAAATAAGTAACGACATAACAAAATGGCGAAGGTGTGTAGCAGACTGTGTACTCTATGGCAAAAGGACCAAGTCGACACACAGCACGAACGTGTGCGATATGTCACGTAACAGCGATTATATTTCTGTTCTTTGTTGTTGTTTTTTCCCTTCACTTTGCTGGACTGTTGTTTGGTGCACACGCACAGACAAAGGGTAACACTTTGCATCAGGCAACACCTCACCTGCTGTAATCATATCCGTCTCCCAGGCACCTGTAACAAGACTCGCTGTTTCAGGTACAGCCAACTTGTCATTATGGTTTGCGCATGCGCTTAAGGTCATAGTTAATTAATGAAAGAATTAATGCATAATGAGACTACGTACACTGAGCGTTCTCTTCGCTGAGTACTAATTACAAGTAAGTTGTCGTCTGCAACATTCTCGTCTCCACCTCGTCGATTCGTGTTTAATAATATATTTTGTAAAACCGTGTTATTTTTAAACACTTTTGCGGCTTACTTCTTGTCCAGCCGAAATGTAAAACCAATCTCCACATCTTCTCACGCAAGTGTTAGAGCCATCAGCTATGGATGTATCAAAAGACCGTGTCTACCTAAAAAGTGCGGGCATAGCTTAAATTCCGTGCGCATGCGCAGACCATAAGAAGACGTTGATTCCAATTGAGACATCGAGTCATGTTACACGCCAAGGCTCTGACCCCTGCGAACCCAGTGTTTTTGGGACCAAAAGTCTGCCCTGCACTCAGTAGTGGAGAAATATACATGTACCTGACTAGCGACCCCGGAGTCGTTATTTTGAGTTCGTCCCGCTCCCTGAGCCGGCTGAGGTTAAAACGTCTTCTAGTCATGGCCCCCTGCCACAGCGATGCACTGCGGTAACCAGTGTAATATCTTCATTTCTAACCCTTTGTTAAATAAATGCATAGGGGAGGCAACACTGGAACCTTTAGGACTTGTTTCTTCATCGATTACTTCCCTTTAAAGGCTGAAAAAAAGTCAACCAATCATGTGTTTCCTCGACTTAAATATAAACACGAGGAGGTTTGTGGATTTGTACACAAAAAATCCAAAATGAGAAGAAAACAGTAAGTAATATTAAAATTCAAAAGGTATATTCTAATAAAATATATGCCTGCTTTGTACTTTTGTGTGTGTGTGTATATATTTTATAAATATTTTTTCTGATTGTCGAACTTTTGACCTACATCACGATTTGTGAGCTCTCCGTCAGTTACTGTCTTTCAGTTGATTTTACTTCAAGACAACAAAATGTATATTTGTTAAATTTCAAACCACGTACATCTATTTTAAATGATCTTTAAAACGGAGTGTCACAGATAGTTGTTTTTATTGTCGGGTATTAAATATAAATTTTTTAACATACCGCTCGAAATTTCATTCATAGTCATTCGCCGCTGAGTTCACCTGGGAAGAACGTGCTACCGCAGCCTCGGGTAGAATGAGTTAATAAGATGTGTCTGTAAGTATGTATAAGTAATCAAACCTAGTCGTTGATAACGAAGCTGCCTAATGGGATAATCAAACCCGCGAGAAGAAACTTTCTTCATTCTTTCGAGGTTCTGAGTGAAGCTAAAAAACCATTTTTCTGATGAAGATCAAATCAAATCAGATTTTATTGTCTGTCGAGAAGACCCAAGACAGAAATTTTTCTTTTGCTCACAAGGGTAGGTATACATACTCATACAGAAATTTAATACACACAGTTAGGAGTAAAGATACATTATTGTTTGTCTGAAAGGGAGCGCACATTCAACAAGGTGATGGCTGATAATGGATGCAGTTACCTCATTCTCTTCAGACTTTGTTTGATTCCTCCTAAGTCCTTCATTTATCAGCATTACTTCTTTGCGGTCTATCTTCGACGCATCCTCATTGACATTAGCCAAAACTAGGAAGAAAAACTACAGAATATTTCGGGAAAAATAACACTTCAAACGATTACACGTGCGATTTAGCAAGCAAGCAATTTAAGTTTAAAGGTAACTGTAAACACTTACAGAGAGTATCTAGATTATTTACGCATATATATTTATAAACAGTGTCTACACTCTGCCTATATACGACGTTTACATTGTTCCTAGATATAACTATATAGTGTCTACACTTCGTCCTATAAAGTGATCATATTATATCTGTGAATACAGTGTCTACATTATGTCATTGGATATAATGTCTCTACTATTTCCTTATATAACTTCTACGTCGCCAAGATGTTGTCATCTTAGTGGTCCTCAGTAAACAGAGGATGTAGGACCAGCTGCCAGAAAGTCTAGCAGTCTTTGTTTATTCCAAGTCTCTCTAAGGCCAGATGGCGCAACTCTCGTCGCAGCAACTTGCCGTTATAATTTATAGGAAACTTGTCGAACACCAGGCAAAACTTTGGAATGGTGGATTCTTGTTCTTCAATTTCTTGGCGAAAATTTTCTTGGAAATACTCAGCACAGTAACGAAGGAGGTTGTCGGGCAACAGACGTGGTGCTTCCGGTCTGGGATCCTGCACGACGCAGACACACGGAACATTTTGGAAATCTTTGTCAGGGATGGCCACCACAGCCACGTCATGCACGCCCGGATGTCGCATAATGTGTGCCTCCAGCAACTGTACAATGATGACAACAATGAAACAGACTAATATGTAATTAAGGGTATTTTTAAAAAATCAGACAAAACTAAGGCTTAAAGCACCCTCTACTCTGAGTGCGAACGGCGTTGCCTATTTGAGACTCATTAGTCGTGTCTTCCATTGGATAACGCGATAGTCGTTACAGACATAATGTAGTCTCCAAACAACACAGTAGAGTTTTACAGAAAATACTGTATTTAATACAATAGGTAACGTGCTTGCCTGGGGATAAAATAGGACGACACCAACATTGATGACGTCACAATATCTTCCCTCAATGATGACGTCACCATGCTCGTTAATGTAAGCAACGTCTCCTGATCTGAACCAGCCTTCTTCCGGTGTTGCTTTTGCTGTGAGTTGTGGTTGTTTGAGGTATCCAGGGAACCAGCCGCTGCTGTCGATCAGAAGTTCGCCTCTGGTGTTTGGAGGAACTTCTCTGAGAGCCTCGTCCACAACTTTAACCCTTCGTCCTTTTGCAGGTTTACCACAGTTTGCGTCTTCCACCTGAGTGTCAAATGTCAAATCTTATATTTGAAGAATGTTCAGAATGTATTAACCCTCTAATGGCCGCTGGGGTGCATACCGACCATAACCGAAGTTTTGCTTGTTCTAAAACCCTAATGTTTTATATCAACATTTTAAAACTTCTTGAATTTTAATCGTTAGTGATGGACAAATCGTTAATGATATGAATTTTAAAATATCTGCACAAATCTTTACCCAATTTAAATTTCCATCGTTAACCATAAGAATCCCAAGCATAAATGCATATACCTAATGGTAAATTCAAAGAAATAAATATCGCATCATCAAAAGTTTTCCCCTCGCCTGTGTGTGTCAAATATCAAGAAAAGGGTTACCAAGCCTTTAAATCGTACATCTGTGATAGTTGACAATTAGCGAAGAGAACTGAGTAATAATTGAAAAGGCAAGACTTGTCTCTGAATGAACTGTTCTTGTTAGACAAAACAGAAAAAGTTGGCAGTGATATATTTATGTTGGTGTACATGAAAAACGCTTGTAACCCTACCTCGTCATCTCCTCTATATATCTTGTATGTAACATGACTCATTTCCGTGCTTCCGTATACAACACGGAGTTGGGAGGCCAAGGTCTTCCACCCTCGGATCATGTCCTTCCTGACGACACAGCCTCCCGTTATCAAAGAACGTCCGCGCCATCTGTCGTCTGGTTGTAGGAGGTCAGCTCGCGCTAGCATGGCTTTTAGGAAAGTAGGAGTATTGAAGAGTTGGGTCACCCTTTCCTCTTTCAGCAGGTTCAGTGCGAATATCTCTTGGTCTTTTGGAGGCGAGCCTATGACAGGGAGCAGAGAAAAGACAAAAGTAATATTTTCAAACTGAGGTCCGGTGCTTAAAATATCTCCTACTATGACTTCAACCACTATCTTTTACTTCAGCTACAAATATTAAATATATGTTACTTTTGCAACAGCTATCTGCTACTACTACTTCAAATATCCATTCAAAGAAGCCATTCTTGTTAAAACCAAAGCCAATACACTATCCTTACGCTTTACGTAAGGAACAACTCGAGTATGTCCTGCCACCAGGTAATCTCCGGGGTAACCGACAGTCCAGCGAAAGGAGCAGGGCATGAATATTACTTCCCCCTCCTCAAAGCCGTGTACCTCGCAAATATGAAGTCCTGTTTTCATTATGGACCTGTGAAAAATGTAACTTAGTTACACCACGATTGGTAATTTTCTTTGTGTACCTGCATTCAAATCCCAGTTTAAATTTAAATAACGTGATATGGGATAAATATCTTTCCTTGACCATTGATGAACCTGACAGTGTGTAAGAAATATATTTTAAGTCATGCTACTCTACTGAAAATTTATTCTTTTTTTTTGTTAGCTTCCGATGTCTGTAGCACGTGTTATTACTGCAACTAACTTTCCTCAAACGTATACTAAAATTTACTCTAAAGAATCTACATCATATAACATTGTATATTTCATAACATCATCCCGTTTTACCTGTGAGATAAGGGCAGTAACTTTGTCTGCCCACTAGTACCGGAAGTAGTAAATATTAACGGAATGTCATCAGGACTGAGGTCAACAAGGTCAGCTTCTTCCTCACTGATGACGGATTCCAGGAACGTCGACGTGTTATCGTCAGAGAAGCGCTTGCAGAAGATGACAGTTTTCAACGACGGTATGGCCGGACTTGTGACCGGTCCAGCAGACAAGCTGGGGATGAGCTTCTCCAGGGTGGACACGGCTTGTTGGTCTGTCTCGTCCACCACCAGGGCCGTGACGTCACCGAGCTTCATCAAAGGCAAAATATCCGCACCGTCCTTGTACTGGATGCATGAACAGATGATTGTCGCCCCTAGCAACTCCGTTCCAAAGGTGATCAACGTCTGTTCCGGCGATGTCGGAACGAGGCAAAGGACGACGTCATTTTTACACACGTTTTGCTGACGTAGCCAGCTGGCCGTTCTGATACAAATGTTTTTTTTATAAAATATACCAGTAATCATTTAAATATTAATATTTTTCAGGTAATTTACCTTGTGCGAGTTAATAATACTTCTGCCAGCAAAATATTAAAAAAAAACTTTAGTCTACCATTTAACCTTAATCGCCTTTTATTTAATTATTAAAACTTTAGACATTCATGAAATGTTTATAATAAAACACAATGTTCGTAAATGGAAAATACATTTTGTGACTTTTTTGAAGATGGTCGAGTAGTTGTAATGTACTTCGTTTACCTGTTCTTCATAGGTAGTTCGCTCGCAAAAATTAATTTACCTTCGAGCTAAAGAACTACCACAGGAGTTTTATTAAATTCTATTTAATCACCTGACTCTGTTTTCTATTCTTTACGTGTACCTGCGAGACAAAGAGAAGAGCGCTTGTCTGGAGTAAGCATATCTCTCTCTTTCAGGAGTGACGTAGACAAACGCCAGCGTGTCTGGTGACGTCACACTCCAGTACTTCAGTCGAGAGGTCACCGTGTCTTCAGGAGAGAGGTCACACATGTTCCGTCTTTTCACTTCAGCTGACCTGTAACTTTGATCTCTGACATGTAGCATTTAGTCCTGGGATTTATTCATTGTATCTTATAATATTGAAAGTTATTAATTGTTAAGTAATTAAAAGGTATTTACAAAAAGCTATAAATGATGATCAATTAGCAATCAATCATCAATCAATGGAAGACAAATATCCTAAGCCAAGCACTCAGTGAGACAGTTACATTTTACGATTTTCACTGCAAGCTGAAAGTTTGAAAGTCGAGCATTTAGCTTTTAACATTCGAAAATTTGCCTTTATCTACTAAACTGCCTAAAGTTAACAAACGGAAAATAAAAGACAACTTACAGTTTCTCTATGACAACAAAATCGAAGATAATCAATGCAGGCTGTAATCAAAGTCCTGATATGTGCAACAAGAGTCTGCGATACCCTTTCTCAAGGGACACCTGCAATATGTACAAACATCAAATGTACATTATATTGAAGTCAAGATGTTGCCATGTGTCTAATGATACTTTAAGCAGCTGGTAGCTTTGTCTTTTCATACCTTGCATTCCCTGTGTGTGTGGTTGTTTTTTGTTTTTGTTTTTTTGTTTTTTTGTTTTTTGTTTTTGTTTTTTTTTTTGTTTTTGTTTTTTTTGGCATGAAGGATGCCTGCTCGTCTTCCTTTTTGAATGTCATGATTCTCTCAGCTCTTGTTCTTGTTATTTACTTCCTCTTCGCATTTTCTGTATTTCATTTTATTCTTTGTTACTACTGTTGTTTATTCTTTAATAGTTCATATGTTATTTGTTTCTTTTCCTGTGTCTCGTATGTTGTCCATGTATCGTTATTGTTCTTAGGCGCTTAAAGGTGTGCCTATGCACTTTTAAAATTTTCATTTATTTCATTACTATCTTTTTTTTCAGGTATGTGGACATAAAACTATATACGTGCGTTTAAGATAAGATATGTGTGAAACCACACATAGCAGCTGTAGTCTTTACTCATATGTCCAGTGCAAGCCTTCTACACATAAACTCTGACTGTTATCTTCTCACATCGTCCTTAACCTGACAACTGACCCGCTGTCTGGGAATACAACAAATAATGGCAGCATGTGGTGTCTTTTTTTTAAAAATAAATTACCTTGTCATAGTAGAAGCCGGTTTTCTAAGCAAGAAGATTCATAAAGTGACATGTATGTTTAGCTGACTATGAATATCATTCCTCAGCTTGCGCTTAAGTCGACAATATCACTAGGCACCAGTCCACGCGACCAAATAAAACAATCTGAAAAATTTGCTGTCAGCATTCAGTTTGTAGTCTGGTTGTAGCTTAAGTCTATTATTCCTATAGAAAATACAGCTCTTAAATACAGCTTTAAAGGGTTTTTTGACGCACAATATTTTCAAATACTAGAGCAAAGCTCAGTGCCAGATATTATTTTCCTAGATCGGAGTGAAGAGATGCCTCCATTTCATTCTCGAGATATGGACCCACAAACATTGTCGTGCACAGAAAGAGGCTAAATCTAGAGTTCTCATTTGTCGACAAATAGTCCTAATTAATAAATGGTCCAAGCTCTCCCTGTGCTGAGACCTTTATTGCGGAACCCCATGTACAATCCTGACGTCATTGCTATTGGCCTTCTGTGCATTGTCAGATTTGTTTGCATGTATCTGCACGCTGGGAAGAGGATATGCACTCCTATTATGGGATTAAGTATCCTATACCAAACATGGAACAAACTGGAAAGGGACGACCAGAGCCGGATCCCATGGCGTGGTGTAGTTGCCTCTATATACCCAATGGCGGATGAAGGTAGAAGACCGAACTTTACTATCTTTACTATGTCATTAGAAAAAAAAATGTACCACACTAAACCTTAAAGATGAATTTCCCTTCAGTCAGAAACTTTGCGTTCGTTCGGAAACACAACAGGCTTATGATTCAAAGCACATCATTAGGGAATAGGCTTACACATGCACAAGACCCTCCTCATACACTTCAACACCATGTATGAAGAATCATTACTCTTGGAAACGAGAACTTTCTCACGGCCATTGGTCATGGCAATCTAACTCACGTGATTAATCTTACCCTACCTTACAGTACTCCTTTTTACCTTAATTACAACTCACTTAATGCTCAAAGACCGTCTCCACTTATCAATCTGAACAACCACAATCTGGGATAGAGAGAAAGAGAGAGATAAGGAGAAAAATGATTCATTTAAAGTGTTGTACTATAAGAGCCTTATTACACCGAGGGTATAAAGAAGAGATTTACCTTCAAAGAAAGAGATTATGAAATAGAAAAGTTAATAGCGAACTTACTTGTGTAACCCAGTGTTTGAAAGAATGTGAGGAAGAAGATGACTGACTCGCAGCAATTAACTCACAGAATTGTTCTTGCTGATGCTTATGGCACTATATATAGTGGATTATTTCCAGTTGAAAGAACTATGTCAGCGGAAATGAGTATAAATCCGCGGGCCTCATGACTCAAAGTAAAAAAAAATCTATATAAAAACATTTAAATTTGAGTCATGTTGACATTGTTCAGTTCATTTAAAAAACTGACTCGTTTAACAAATGTGTTAGGAGCATTTCTAGGCCATGTCGTCTACAGTTACAATCTCATTAATAATATGCAAAAATTTTCTTGTACTTGGAGTGGCCCAAACGCTTCTTGATGGTCAAAAACTTTGTCAAGTATAACTGCACATAAATACTTTTGATCCATGTACAATAAAATGCGAAGATGCTCATCAGTTACCACAAATCCTTTTATTAGAAAAGACCTGCTGATTATACAAAAATTCTACTGTCAATCTAAGTTTATCAGATGAGACGAGTTTTCTTCCACATCTTTGATATAAAAAAGCAGATCTTAGTTTCTATCGAGATGTAGCACCATGTTATTATAACCCTTTAAATTGTTATTATTTTAAAGACTATAAATGAACTTGAAGAGCTATCAATAATAAAAATGAAGAAGAAATGCATGGTCCCCCCGCTTATTAGGATCCACGAAATAGTCACAAAGAAATAATAATAATAATAATAATAATAATAATAATAATAATAATAATAATAATAATAATAATAATAATAAAGTTTGCTTATAAAGCGTCATGTCCCTGCCCTATAGACAAGCTACAGGCACTTTGCAAATAACAGTCTAAATAAGTAACTACATAACAAAATGGCGAAGGTGTGTAGCAGACTGTGTACTCTATGGCAAAAGGACCAAGTCGACACACTGCACGAACGTGTGTGATATGTCACGTGACAGCGATTATTTTTCTGTTCTTTGTTGTCGGTTTTTTTTCCTGCTCTTTGCTGAACTGTCGTTTGGTGCACAAAGGGGAACGCTTTGCATCAGGCAACACCTCACCTATTGTAATCATATCCGTCTATAGAGCACCTGTAAAGGTAGAGCCAGCGTGTCATCATGGTTCGCGCATGCGCTTATGGTCATCGCTAATTAATGAAAGATTTTACAGATCATTTCCTGCCAGTCCCCGGAATGCATAATGAGACTACGTACACTGAGCCTTCTCTTCGCTGAGTACTAATTGCAAGTAAATTGCGGTAACCAGTGTAGTGTCTTAGTTTGTAACATTGTGCGTAAATAAATAAATACATAAGGGAAACAACACTCTAACCTTTAGGACTTGTTCGTCCATCGATTACTTCCCTTTAAAGGCTGGAAAAATTGAACCAATCGTGTTTTCTCGACTTAAAACCACGCGGTGGTTTGTGGATTTGTACTTAAACAATACAAAATGAGAAGAAAACAGGAAGTAATATTAAAATTCACAGGTGTATTCTAATAAAATACATGCCTGCTTTGTACTGTTGTGTGTGTATATATTTTATCAATATTTTTTCTGATTGTCGAACTTTTGACCTACATCCCGATTTGTGAGTTCTCCGTCATATTCAGTTACAGTCTTTCAGTTGATTTTACTACAAGACAACAAAACTCACATTTATTAAAATGCACACCACGTAAATCTATTTTAAATGATCTTTTAAAACGGAACATCACAGATAGTTGTTTTTATTGAAGGATATTAAATATAAATTTTTTAACATATCGGTCGAAATTTCATTCGCCGCTGCGTTCACCTGGGTAGAACGGGATAGCTCAGACTCGGGTAGAATCAGTTCATAAGATGTGTCTGTAAGTATATATATGTAATCAAACCTAGTCGTTGATCCCGAAGCTGTCTAATGGGGTAATCAAACCCGCAAGAAGAAATTTTCTTCATTCTTTCGAGGTTCTCAGTGAAGCTAAAAACTATTTTTCTGATAAAGATCAAATCAAATCAAATCAGACTTTATTGTCTGTCGAGGAGACCAAAGACAGAAATTTTCTCTTTGCTCACAAGGGCAGGCATACATACTTATACAGATATCTAAAACACACAGGAGTAAAGATACATTATTGCTTGTTCGAAAGGGAGCGCACATTCAACAAGGTGATGGCTGATAATGGATTCAGCACTCTCTTTTCTTCAGACTTTGAATCCTCCTGAGTCCTTGATTTATTAGCATTACTTCTTTGCGGTCTATCTTCGACGCATCCTCATTGAGATTAGCCAAAAATAGGAAGAAAAACTACAGAATATATCGGGAAAAATAACACTTCAAACGATTACACGTGCGATTTAGCAAGCAAGCAATTTGAGTTTAAAGGTAACAGTAAACACTTACAGAGAGTATCTAGATTATTTACGCATATATATATATAAACTCTGCCTATATACGACGTTTACATTGTTCTTAGATATAACTATATAGTGTCTATACTTTGTCCTATAAAGTGATCAATTATATCTGTGAATAAAGTGTCTACAATGTGTCATTGGATATAATGTCTCTACTATTTCCTTATATAACATCTATGTCATCCAGATATATTCATCTCAGTGGTCCTCAGTAAACAGAGGAAGTAGGACCAGCGGCCAGAAAGTCTAGCAGTCTTTGTTTATTCCAAGTCTCTCCAAGGCCAGATGGCGCAACTCTCTTCGCAGCAACTTGCCGTTATAATTTATAGGAAACTTGTCGAACACCAGGCAAAATTTTGGAATGGTGGATTCTTGTTCTTTCTGTTCTTGGCAAAAACTTTCTTGGTAATACTCAGCACAATAACGAAGGAGTTTGTCGGGCAACAGACGTTGTGCTTGTGGGCTGGGATCCTGCACGACGCAGACACAAAGAATGTTCTCGAGCTCTTTGTCAGGGATGGCCACCACAGCCACGTCATGCACTCCCGGGTATCGCATAATGTGTGCCTCCAGCAACTGACCAAAGAGGACAACAATGAACAACAGATTAAAATGTAATTAAGGGTATTTCATATAATTTAGACAAAACTAAGGCTTTAAGCACCCTCTAATCTGAGACCCCTAATTCACGTCTTCCATTGAGCAATGCGATAGTCGTTACACATAATGTAGCTGTACAGTTGTATAGAAAATACTGTATTTAATACAATAGGTAATGTGCTTGCCTGGGGATAAAACAGGATGACACCAACACTGATCACGTCAGAACATCTTCCCTCAACGAAGACGTCCCCATGTTCGTTGATATAAGAAACGTCTCCCGATCTGAACCAGCCTTCTTCCGGTGTTGCTTTTGCTGTGAGTTGTGGCTGTTTGAGGTATCCAGGGAACCAGCCGCTGCTGTCGATCAGAAGTTCGCCTCTGGTGTTTGGAGGAACTTCTCTGAGAGCCTCGTCCACAACTTTAACTTTTCGTCCTTTTGCAGGTTTACCACAGTTTGCGTCTTCCACCTGCGTGTCAGAAATGAACTGAATAATAATTGAAAAGGAAGACTTGTCTCTTAGTGAATTGTTCTGGTTAGACAAAATGTGATATGTTTATGTTGATGTACATGGAAAACGCTTGTAACCCTACCTCGTCATTTCCTCTATATATCTTGTATGTAACATGACTCATTTCCGTGCTTCCGTATATCACACGGAGTTCGGAAGCCAAGGTCTTCCAAGCTTGGACCATGTCCTTCCTGACGACACAGCCTACCATAGAACGTCCGTGCCATCTGTCGTGTGGTTCGAGGAGGTCAGCTCGCGCTAGCATGACTTTTAGGAAAGTAGGACTGTTGAAGAGTTGGGTCACCTTTTCCTCTTTTAGCAAGTTAAGTGCGAATAACTCTTGGTCTTTTGGAGGCGAGCCTGTGACAGGGAACAGAACAAAGACAAATGTAATATTTTCTAACTTGGGTCCGGTGCTTAAAATATCTCCTATTACTACAATCATCTCTCTATGCTAACTAGTATGAATAAAAGCCATTCTTCTTAAAACCAAAGCCAATACACTACGCTTACGCTTTACGTAAGGAACAACTCGGGTATGTCCTGCCACCAGGTAATCTCTGGGGTAACCGACAGTCCAGCGAAAGGAGCAGGGGTTGAATATTATTTCACCCTCCTCGCTGCCCTCTACCTCGCAAATATGAAGTCCTGTTTTCATTATGGACCTGTGAAAAATGCAACACAACTTGAGAGTTTTTTAATCCAGGGTATAATACTCTTAAAATAAATGACTATTATTTTTCAATATTTTCAGTAGGTGAAATAAAGTATTTTCAGCAAATGGCATAAACTATTTTATATATATATATTGAAAATATTATCATTACTCCTAAAACCAGTTCACACAATGTTAGTCTATCTTTAACCTATCCTACTCATCTTCCTCTGCAAAATTACGAAACCTTTCTTTTTTTTCCCCGATTACTCTTCGCATTTTCTATCTTTGTCTTTATTAGCGAACTTTTCTCATCAGAACTGTTCTTTATTCTTCCGTCGTTCGTATGTTGTCATCATCATCATCTACTAAAGGAGTATAAATGAAATATTTCAAGATTTTGTTTCTTTTGTAAGCATCCAATGTCTGTAGCACTTGTTACTACCTCAACTAACTTTCCTCAAACGTAAACTAAAATTTATTCTAAAGAATCTACATCATAATAACATTCTATATTTCATAACATAATCCCGTTTTACCTGTGAGATAAGGGCAGTAACTTTGTCTGCCCACTAGTACCGGAAGTAGTAAATATTAACGGAATGTCATCAGGACTGAGGTCAACCAGGTCAGCTTCTTCCTCACTGCTGACGGATTCCAGGAACGTCGACGTGTCATCGTCAGAGAAGCGCTTGCAGAAGATGACAGTTTTCAACGACGGGATGGCTGGACTTGTGACCGGTCCAGGAGACAGGTTGGGGATCAGGTTCTTCAGGGTGGAAACAGCTTGTTGGTCTGTCTCGTCCACCACCAGGGCCGTGACGTCACCGAGCTTCATCAAAGGCAAAATATCGGCACCGTCCTTGTACTGGATGCATGTACAGATGATTGTCGCCCCTAGCAACTCCGTTCCAAAGGTGAGCAACGTCTGTTCCGGCGATGTCGGAACGAGGCAAAGGACGACGTCATTCTTACACACGTTTTGCTGACGTAGCCAGCTGGCCGTTCTGATACAATTTTTTTTTCAAAAATTGACCAATCATCATTTAAATTTTTATATTTTTCAGGTAATTTAAATTGTTCGAGCTAATAATACTTCTGCCTTCAAAATATAAAAAAAACTTTAGTCTACCATTTAACCTTAATCACCTTTTATTTAATTATTAAAACTTTAGACATTCATGAAATGTTTATAATAAAAGATAATTTTCGTAAATGGAAAATGCATTTTGTGACTTTTTTGATACGCTCGAGTAGTTAGAATGTACTTCGTTTACCTGCTCTTAAAGGTAGTTCGCTCGCAAAAATTAATTTACCTCCGCGCTAAAGGATTACCACAGGAGTTTTATTCAAGTCTATTTAATCACCTGCTTTTGTCTTCTATTCTCTACGTGTACCTGCGAGACAAAGAGAAGAGCACTTTTCTGGAGTAAGCATATCTCTCTCCCTCAGGAGTGACGTAGACAAACGCCAGTGTGTCTGGTGACGTCACACTCCAGTACTGCAGTCGAGAGGTTACCGTGTCTTCAGGTGAGAGGTCAAACATGTTCTGTCTTTTTCTTCAGCTGACCTGAAACTTTGATCTCCGACATGGAGCATTTAGTCCTGGGATTTATTCATTGTATCTTATACTATTGAAAATTATTAATTTTTAAGTAATTAAGAGGTATTTACAAAAAGCTATAAATGATGATCAATCCGCAATCAATCATCAATCAATGAAGTACAAATATCCTAAGCCAAGCACTCAGTGAGACAGTTCCACATCACGATTTTAACCGCAAGCTGAAAGAGAGGAAATTCACCATTCATACTATTTTATTTTTAATTTTACTAAATTATTTTATTACCTACTATATGCAGTGATAATTTAACTAAAAAAATTCCTTACCTAATGACGGCCGACAAGCTGATTGAAATATACATCAGGGCCACGCGACCCTTTCGTTATAATGGTAGTATTATTATCATTATTAAATGAAAGTTTTTACACGCAGTAGAACAATGTGTATGGAGAAGTGATTATACCCTCTATAATCGTAGGATGCTCTTTGCTGTGGGTTCTTTTTTATGTACTAAAAGTATGTTATTGATAAACGAAGATTTATTAGATGATACCTAAACAATAAACTATTAAGCCTTCTACACACAAGCTCTGTTATTTTTTCACATCGTCCTCAACCTGACAACTGACCTGCTGTCTGGGAATACGACAAACAATGGCCGCATGTTGTTTTTTTTTTGTTTGTTTGTTTGTTTTTTTTAAATAAATTACCTTATCATAGGAGAAGCCGGTTTTCTAAGCAAGAAGATTAATAAAGTGACATGTATGTTATCTGAATATGACTATCAGTCCACAGCTTGGGCTCAAGTCGACACTTTCACTAGGCATCAGTCCACGAGTCCAAATACAGTGGAACCTCTTATAGCGAATATTTCGGATAACGAACAACCACGTGAACCACACATGGCCTGCCAGCATGTCATCATTCGCGCTCGAGACACATTTACGATTGGTTATTCCTTACCTGTGCGCATCCTTCTTACTTAGTGATTTTGTGCTTTATTTTAATAAGATAATCCTCAATCATGGCTCCAAAGAAAAGTCTGTAGAAAAGTCTTTCCCTAACAGTGCGATAGGCAATAGGAGCCTAAACATGTTCAATGATTATGTGATTTCTTATTACCAAAGAGTTTCAGAAAAAAGACAGAAGCAACAGACACTGGACAAGTTTTTTCCTTCAAATTCAAAGAGACAGAAAAGGGAAGTTACCCCCGATTTTAAATGTCACATGTGCTCATGGAGGGGAAACAAGCAGTAATTTGGAAGAACACCGAACTTTGCTATGTCATTAGAAAGAAATATACCCCACTAAACCTTCAAGATGAATTTTCCTTCAGTCAGAAACTTTGTGTTCGTTGGGAGAATGTGGTATTACCTGAACTCTACACATAAATAGGCAGACGATTCAAAGCACATCATTTGGGAATAAGTTTACACATGCATAAGACCCTACTCACACACCTCAACACCATGTATGAAGAATCATTACCGTTGGAAACGAAAACTTTCTCACGGCCATTGGTCATTACAATTTAAATCACTTGACCAATCTAACCCCACCTACTCCTTTTCACCTTGATTACAACTCACCTGATGCTCAAAGAGCTTCTCAACTTATCAACCTGAACAACCACAATCTTGGATAGAGAGAAAGAGAGAGATAACGAGAAAGTGATTTATTTAAACTGCTGTACTATAAGAGCCTTATTACACCGAGGATATAAAGAACAGATTTACGTTCAAAGAAAGAGATTCTTAATAGAAAAGTCAATAGCGAACTTACTTGTGTAACCCAGTGTTTGAAACAATGTGAGGAAGAAGATGACTGACTCGCAGCAATTAACTCATAGAATTGTTCTTCCTAATGCTTATGACACTATATATAGTGGGTTATTTCCACTTGAAAGAACTATGTAAGTGGAAGTGAGTATAAATCAGCCGGCGTCATGCATGAAAGTAAAAAAAATATATTTAAAAACATTTAAATGCGAGTCACGGTGACACTGTTCATTTTATTTAAAAAAACCGACTTTTAAAACTCGTTTAACAAATGTGTCAGGAGCTTTTCTAGGCCATGTCATCTACAGATACAATCTCATTAATAATGTGCAAAAATTTACTTGTACTTGGAGTGTCCCAAACGCTTCTTGATAGTCAAAAACTTTGTCAAGTATAACTCCATATAAATACTTTTATGTATAATGAAATGTGAAGATGCTATTCAATTACCAAAAATCCATTTTATAAAGACCTGTTGATTATACTAAAATTCTACTGTCAAACTAAGTGTATCAGATGAGACGAGTTTTCTTCCACATCCTTTATATAAAAAAAGCGGATCTTAGTTCATATCGAGAAGTAGCACCACGTTATTATAACGCTTTAAACTGTTATTATTATAACGATTATAAATGGACTTGAAGAATTATTAAGAACTACACGTCGTCGTTTCGTGCTTAACGATATATTTTGTAAAACTGTGTTTTGTTTAAACACTTTTGCAGCTTAGTTCTTGTCCATCCGAAACTACCTAAAAGTGCGCATAGCTTAAATTCCTTGCGCATGCACAGACCATAAGAAGACGTTGATTCTACCTGACACGCCAAGGCTCTGACCCCCGCTGACCCCACGGCGCTCGTCGGCTGCTAGCTTCTCCTGTGTTTTCGGGACCAGAAATCTCCCCTCCCCCCGAAAGTGAAGAAATATACCTGACTAGAGACTTCAGAGTCTTTATTTTCAATGCCTTTAATTACTGATTAATAAGATCTGTCTCAAAATATGTATGAGTAATCAAAGCTATTCTTTGATCCCGAAGGCACAATATCCGCACCGTCCTTGTACTGGATGCATGAACAGATGATTGTTGCCCCTAGCAACTCCGTTCCAAAGGTGATCAACGTCTGTTCCGGTGATGTCGGAACGAGGCAAAGGACTACGTCACTTTTACACACGTTTTGCTGACGTAGCCATCTGGCCGTTCTGATACAAATATGTTTCAAAACTTGAGCAATAATATTTAAATGTAAATATTTTTCAGGTAATTTACAGTGTGCGGGTTGTCATAATTACGAACTAATAATACTTCTGCCAGCAAATTATTAAAAAAAATATTGTTTGATTATTAACATATTGAACATTTATCGAATGTTTATAGAGAAAGATTATGTCCGTAAATAAGAAACGTATGTTGTGACCATTGTGAAGATGATGGAGTAGTTGGAATGTACTGAGTTTACTTGTTCTTATAGGTAGGTGACTCACAAATCTTCAGTTACCTCAGCACCAACGGAATACTAAGGGAAATTTATTAAATTCTATTGAATCACCTGCCTCTGTCTGTTATTCTTAACGTGTACCTGCGAGACAAAGAGAAGAGGGCTTGTCTGGAGTAAGCATATCTCTCTCCCTCAGGAGTGACGTAGACAAAAGCCAGAGTATCCGGTGACGTCACACTCCAGTTGTGCAGTCGAGAGGTCACGGTGTCTTCAGGAGAGAGGTCACACATTTTCTGTCTTTTCTCTTCAGCTGACCTGAAACTTTGGTCTCTGACATGTGGCATTAAGTCCTGAGATTTGTTTATTTTAGCTGAAAATATCGAAACTAATTATTTAAAAAAAATTAATTCAATGGTTAATGACAAAAAGCTATAAATGTTGATCAATCAATCAATCATTAATCAATGAAAGGCAGATGTCCTCAAAGAAGCACTCAGTGAGACAGTTACACATCACGATTTTAACTGCAAGCTAAAAGTTTGAAAGTCAAGCATTTAGCTTTTAACATGAAAAGTTTTGCCTTTATCTACAAAACTACAAACGGAAAAAAAGACCACTCACAGCTTCTGTATGACAACAAAATCGAAGATTACTGATGCATAGTGTGATTACAACCCTGATATATATTGACGTCTGCAATATTTATTTTCAAGCGACACCTGCAATGTGTCTACACATCAAATGTACATCATACTGAAGTCAAGATGTTGCCATGTGTATAATATTACTGTAAGCAGCTGGTAGCTTTGTCTTTTCATACTTTGCATTCCCTGTTTGAACAGGTGTGTGTGTGACTGTTATTTTGTAAATTTGAGTTTATATCAAAACTCTCTCTATTCGCTGCCAACAAAGAAATGTCTTCTACCTACTAAACATGATGCTTCCGCTTCAAACATTTCGATATAGTTTGCTTTTCTTTATTTTGTTCCAAGATAAACAAGAAATTGGATAAGCACTAAAGTCACATTAAAAATATCAGTATACTACAAACCTTTAGCAAAAGGGTAACAGACCGTGAACTCAGTACCCACCCCTCCCCAGCATATATACACACACAGATACAAGACATAAATAAGCCCGGTACACAAAGGGGAGGAAACTCGAACACACGGAGCAAAACGCTCACATGTAATGCTTAGGACAGAAAAGAATCTCATATCTCATCTCCCATTACTGTCAGGGTGGATTAGCGAATGGGACATCCGGGTTACCGAGATACAAACCCCTGGTCCGCATGATACAAAAAGGAACTCTACACATAAATAGATATACGATTCAAAACACATTTTCATACCGACCTTACTTGGGAACTCTCAACAAAACCGATGAAAAAGATGAGTGAGTCTCTCACAGTGATTAACTCACAATGATGATGTGCCTCCTGACATTTTAAAGCCCCTACTGTGGGTTAAGGTGTGGGCACAGTAGAAATCCAAATAAGTTAAAAACAGCGGTTTGACAGCCCGCTTGCCAAATGTTTCACAAACCAGTTTGGGGGACAGCAAAACTGTTTCGAAAACTGTTTCCGACAGTAGCTGATGACAGAGTTGGTCTGATCTCTTCATATTATTTGATGTGAATGTGTGAATGTGCATATGTGATCTTTTCCAAACGCCTAGGGTACACCACTTCCGGTTGATGTAATCTATCGATGTTCTTTAAAGTATTTGGTTCATACGATAGAAAATGATCGTCGACATACCTTACCGACATTGACCTTAGTGTCCAGATCGCTTACAAGTGTCCGATGTTATCCCTTGATAGATTTTTAAAGGATAAGCAGTGGAAAAGGCTTTGGGGAAATTTCGTTTTGGTTTATCTGTGCATGTGCAAGCGTAGCATGTGTGTAGACACTTTGTAAGTGATATCAACTCCTCCGTAAAGAGTAGGCATCTGTGTGCTAAATAGTTAAGATGATGATGATGATGAGTAGTAGTAGTATTCATTTGCGGCATAACCTGGAACAGAAAACTGTGCATTCAAAAATTCAAGACACTATTCCACTAAATTTGAGTGAATCAGAGAGAAACAGGCCAGCAAAAATTTTCAGAGAAAGAAAGATGACACGTTTGGAAATAGATAAGCCTAAATAATGTCGGTTACCAGGTCTCCTGTCGCTGAGGTCCTCATGACAAAAAGGTGTCTGTGTCTAGGGCACTACGCCCCGATGAGTATTTGGGTTATGTTGACCGCCGACATAGGACGCTTGGTTAAAAAACTTCAGGTGCGCACAGAAACAGCTTTTGATTCCCGTTTATGAGAATTTTTTTACCTGGGACATTTGGTACTTAAAATAAGGACGACAGAGAAGAACATGATGATGGTTATGATTCTCTAGCTTAATCACTTTTAACATATCATCTAGCAAATGCAGTTCCAACAGACGGCATCAGTCTCACTAGAACGACGAATGAGACTGAATGAGAATGCAAGCATGAAGATCCAACACTTTCATCCAAATCAAGATATAAAAGAGCAAAGAAGTAAAATTAAGGAAAACCAATCCCCTCAGTTTTTTTGTTTTTTTTTTTTTAGACAAGAGGCATAACTCTCAAAAGTAGGTCATTAGTTATGTGAAAGCTGCTTGTAATCATAAAAGACCAACTGAATGGTTTGTGGTTTTTGCAGATATCGGTAAATATAGGCGATAAAAACCTAAACTGTGAATTTCAGCCTGCAAAACTAATCCATTAATTAATAATCCTCTAGCAAAGCCTTAGCCGATGAAAACCACAGACCCTCATTTAAAAGTTCCTTGGGAAAAATTGAATTTAGGGCAAGGGAGACAACAAACATTTGGCGAGTCGCGTGTCAGTAAGGTTATTTCCCTTTACGCTTCTCGCAGCATAATTATTAACATATTTATTTACTGACTTTTAAGCAAATCTTTCTACAATGAGCCTCAAGCAAATGTCGATAGCTTTATACTGAGCAAAATCGTTCAAGAGCCGTTTTAATAATAAAAAAAAAACCAACTCAAACATTCATTTTAAGGAATTTTTCGACTTTTTGAGCAGCTCCTGTTATTTGATTATCAAATTCTTCTTTCTTGTACAGCTTTTTATCCACTACAACTCTACAATTTATTTATTTTTTATGTCTTAATTTTGTGAAGTCTCTTCTTCTTCAACTTCCTTGTTTTTGCTCCTCCAGTTTCTTTTATTAGTCTGGTGTAAATATTTTTGTATACGGTTGTCAGGTGACTTGGAACAATAATCATACTGGACATGTCCTTTTCCTGACTTTTTAAACATCTGGAAATAGATCTTCTAGAATCTAGATGGTTTGTGTTTGCTTGGCAGTGTGTCTGTATACAGATGGCAATGTGTCCGTTTGTCCTTATGAGCGCGGATGAATTGTTTTTTAACGTAAATGTTCAGTCACGTGTGACCACCCACCCATCAACACATACACACATAAACACAGTGTTTTGATATAAAATAATTCGAGGTTCGCAAGCGGCTGACAACACATTACAGGTTTTAAAATTTCGTATCCAGCCCGCTGCGCTCCAGGATTTTATTTCATTTGGTTAACCATATCACGAACTATATTTTCCTTCTGTAAGCCCTTGCACTCAACATGACGCGAAAGAGACATGGTGACGGACATATGATGTCATTTTAGTGTCTGATGTCATTTTACCATCTGAGGTCATTTTAGTGTCTGATGTCATTTTAGTATCTGATGTCATTTCTTTATATGAGGTCACAAGTAGCTGGAGCATTGGAAGAGTAGGAGCAAAACTTAATTAAAAGAACAGAACTAGTGCGTTGTCTCCCTTAGGATGGATCATACTTCCACAAGCACGTCCACATTAATATTTGATAGACCCACTCCCATAATTATTTGTGAGTGGTAGGTATATTCTACCTCTGTGTGTGTGTGTGTGCACATATACATATGTAGAGTGCGAACTTCATAAAAAAAATTGTAACACGTGATTAAATCTCTACTTTGTCTTGTGCTTCCCTCTCTCTATCTCTCTATGTCTCTGCTTCTTTGTCTATCGCGCCAGGTTGGTTGGTTTGACTAGCTAATTATTACGGCTGGCTGCTTGTCTGGCTGGTATGGCATGCTATGGTTAGTTGGGTGGTTAAAAGAATTTGTTTGGTCTTTTGGGAAGAGAAAGAAACAAGAAGAAATGGACATACAACATCCAGGTGATAACATATTCTTATTTATTGCGTCCTAGACAGCAAAGACTGCACAAAGATGGCAAGATATTGTCAGAATAATCAGAGCCCACGAACTGACGATGACTGATGATTTTTCATTAAATTATTCATTGAAATAAAGGTTTGACAGATTGCAGTCTGCAGTGCCTTTCTTACTGCACGACAACTATTTTGTATCCCATACCTATGTGTATCATTGTATATATTTAATCTACACGCGACCAGCGATCCTGCAATGCCTGATTATTTAAAATTCATCTTTCTATTTCATTAATGGACACGTGTCATTGAGCACTTTCCCAGTCAGCACGAATATCGTTGTCATCCTGGTCATGTTGACCTCCACTGGTGACCTGCACCTGCTTATGACAAAAGACCTTTTTCCTCTCTTTTCATCTCCCCCGCGACTCATCCTCTTTGCCCCCGCCCAGACCTGACATACAGACCGAGGTCCCCATCCCTCTTACAAAAATCGCCTGTCACCATCGCTGCATGATTCTCTTGTTTTTCATCCTCGTAAGCTTCTTCCCGCATCCATAATGGGCGGCGTTCGATCCCCAGTGTTTCATGAACCCGTCTGAAAATAGATTGGATTGTCCCGAAAATGTCTTTTGGGTTAGAAAGAGAGAAAATGGAGGTAGGGGGGATTTTTAATTGAAACCAAAATCCTTGCAGCTTGAGGTCCAAGCTTTATGAGACTTTATGCTCCTTTTATAAATATAACGAATACATAGAAATAATATGAGAACAAAATTAAATTAAGGTAGAATCAACAGATAAAAAAAATGTCGGGATCCACTTACAGCCCAGAGCCAGACATGGCCCCATGACTCTCTGGTTGCCTTGGTAACCATGGCTTGCATTCTTATGACCGTCTCTAGCGAATGTGCGTGCATACTAATTGCTGCTTGTGACAATGTGTCTGTGACTCTCAACTGTGTGTATTGTCTATGTTGTCCGTGTATGTCTGCATAAACATCTATGTAACAACTTTCTGACTAATAAATCACCTACTCTGTTATATCTATAGCTTCTACATTCTTCTAGTATTTTCACACATTCCTGGAAACATCTTTACATCCACAAATTTTACAATATTTTTCTTCCCTTCTTTTTGCATTGTCATCTATTGCTTGCTTGAATTATTGACGGATTGTTTTATTGATTGATTCAATCATTAATTTGATAATTCATAAAGACACACCAGAGACTAATCTTGAATAAAAAAAATTCGCCAGTTGTAATGGACAAAAAAAAAATCACGTGGACTGCCTCTTGCCAACATGTCTGCGTTTGAAGTTTAGAATGAGAGGGGCTGACTGTCTGAATAAAGTGTCACCAGGCACTGAAGTTACTCCAAAGATTTATGTTTGTTTGTCTTGAGATCGCTGATTGGATCAATGGTATTAGGGGATCATGTGATCGATCAGGGTCCTTGAGTGGTTGAAGACTGCATTTGAATTTTGTTCACGTCTGCAGTGTGTGAAGGAGGTGCCAGAACCCGGGAAGCAGGGAGGTGAGGGAAATGAGGATGGTGAAAGAGTGGAGGCTAGAATAATAATAGGTAGGAAGTATTCGGCTTACTCAGAGTAGTCTGCAAAAGAAGAGAGAAAGCAGGATAATTATCTTTCAGTCTTTTTCTTTCATTGTGTCTCCCTTTCTTTCTCTCTTTCTTTCTTTCATTTGTCTGCCATTCTTTATTTCCCTTTTTATAATTTTTATTTTGTAATATATATATACTCCTTTTTATAGATTGATTTAATATATATTTTATTGGAATATTTTTTCGTTATACTCTTTTGTATTTTTTCTTTCTTTTTTTCTTGTTTCTTTGTTTATAATTTCTTGTATTTTTTTTTTGAACATTTTTTCTTTCCTGTTTTCTTTTATCTTTTCTCTTTCCTGGTTTTGGTTGACTCTATCGGATCCATGCTTCTTCTGTAACTGTCCGATCTAAGACGAATAATGTAAGATATCAGTGCAATGAAGAATAATTTCCACTGGCACCCTACACCCGCGTTACCCCGATATCTCCTCGCGCATTAACGTTTTTAAGGCACGAAACGTCATTCAACCGAAAATTTCTTTGTCATGCATTATTCATGCGAACACATAAAATAAATTGTGCGTAAAAAATTGAGTGAAAATAGGACGCACGTGCATACAAAATGCACACATACAAACACGCGCGCAAAAGTGGAGGGTAAGAGTACTGAAGAACGACTAAAAGATAGTGTTTGCTTGGTCACGAGTGTTTGTCTGCTTGCATGCCTGACTCTCACACTTACGTACGTACCCTCCCCACCCTCGTTCGTCCCCCCACCCTGAATCCCTGAGCGCAAAATTCAATATGGCGGACCTTTCCTAGCTGACCTAGCCATTTCCGATCTATTTTCTAAAACCCATTATCGCCAGCATCAGGGGCGGATCCTCAGGGACTCGGGCCGCAGCGAGCTTCTCGGGGCGGAAAGTAGCGGGAGGATGAAGGAACTGCACATACGTCACCTCCATCCTCTACTCACTCCCTCCTCCCTCTTCATCCTTCCTGACAGTCACAACCCCCCTTCTTTCTCTCTCTGTGTTTCTTTATCCCTCGACGCTCAGCTCTGCCAGTGAATAGCGGAGGCAGCTTATCTTCCCTCTCTGGATACAAGCAGTCACAGCCTCTCCTCTTCCTCTTTCGCTTCATCTTCCTCTGGGACTGGAAAACCTTTGTGAAGCGAGGGTCAGGCAACATGCTGCTAGACCTTGTGAATATTGCACGAGCGCTGGGACACTGGTGGACACCAGCACTACACGACTTGCTCCAAAGGAAAAACACAACAAGAATGAAGCCAGGAAACGTTGGGAGGGGGAGATGAAGGGGTGGTAGTGGGTGCAGGGTGAGCATGGATGGGGTGTCAGTCAGTGCATGGTGGTTATTAATATCTGTCACATCATACCATGGGTCCATCCTTCCTCTCCTCCCATGTCCCCTAACCTTGTGACCCTCCACCCCTGTCACATGTTCTCATATTCGTCTCCAAATTCAACCACCTGTGTTCGTCACCCAGTGTTCCCTTCTGACTATAGACATTCTTTCGTCTGATTTTCTGGGCTTTGGAATTTTTTTAAGCGTCAGTTATAAAAGTGCTTAGTGTGAAAGGAGCATCATCATTATCAAAGGTAAAGGTGTTTGGGGTTATTATGGACATTGAAGAAAAAGTTTATATTAAAACCCGAACTATAAAAAAATCCGGGATTTATTTTGGGTAAGTATGTGGAGTAGAGTTGATTAATTGTTTGATTTTTATTACTTTAAAATGGATCAAGCAAGGTGTGACTAAGAAACAGACAAGAGTCTGAACTGATATAAATATTTGAGTAGACAAATATAGTCTAGTAAACTTCAGACTAATAGCTTAGAGGGAAAGAAAGCACGAGCATCACAGAAACCACTGTGTGTGAAGTTTCTTCTTCCATAATCTTTCTTGTTTATTGTGAATAAAGTGTGTTATTATATTATAGTTTTGGCGTTATGTTTTGTTTTTTGTTTTTTGGGGGTTTTTTCGTTGTTTTTTTCGTTTTTTTTTTTTTCTTTTGTTTTGTTTTTTGTTTCATATGGGTTTGGGAACTACAGGCACTCATCTACATACTTAAGGACATTCATGCATAGATGTATGAAGATAGACATGCAGACACACAGATTTGATTTGTTCATTGATTTTCTCGGCCACGTACCGTTTTCCGGCGAGAGATGTAAGTAAAGTATAGTCATGGTCACCAGTGGCGCGAGATAATGTAATTCTATTTTCAGAAACGTGTTCTGTCGACCATGAAATTGCTGGCAAACTACAAACAGTCCATTAACGCAAACAATATACAATGAAAATCTCTTTTGTTTTGTTTGTTGTTTTTTTGTTCTCCATGAGCATGAGCAGATAACCGGCGTCGCGATATCAGTGGGTCAGACAAGTGCAGCAAAAGAAAATATTTGGGGACAGAATATCACAGAATAGCTCAGTTCCGCTTATTTCATCTAGTTATGGTTACTCCCTTGCTGCGATCTCTCTTTTTTTTTTTAATTCTACACCCAATCACCTGCCTTCCCATGCAACCCTCTCCACAAAAAAACAAAAACAAACAAACAAAAGCACACAACAAAAAAGCCAAGGTTCGTGTGACACACACAGCGCGGTCGCTCGCCTAGAGCGTCATCAAATTCTCGTCACAAGGATGGCGTGGCCACTCACGTGAAAAACCGAGGACTAGCAAGTCACGTGCTTTCCCTCCTCTCCCCCCAACCTACCTCCTCCCCATCCCTCCAAACTCCAACACACACACAACCGCTCTTCGCGCTCCTGACTGTCTGGCGAGGGATGCTGGCATGAGTTTCAGGTGTCTGGACATGAAGAAGTGATTGACTCCCTGCTTCGCGGAGCAACTGCCTCTGGAACTGATGTTGATGCGCATGACTTCCTCTAAGATGGGTCTAGTCTCTCTCTCCCTCGTCGTCGCCTCGTAAGATAATTTTTACGTGTCATCACCTGTTAATTTAACCACGACCAAAAAAAAAAAAAAAGACCGAAGGATCAAATACCACCGACTCAATGTCCTCCCCCTCCATAAGTCATTGTCGCTATCGTAACCAATTGTTATTTTCCAGACGTATTTATCTACAATTTAGGATTGGTGCTGTAGGTGGGCAGGTTGTACTTTGATGTTTGCTATGGCTTTACCAGCATGTGACTTTTTATTCGGAGAAATTTGTCCTGTTGGTGTCCAGACCCAGCCATCAACGACTGTGGTCCTGCTGCTGATGAACGAGGTTAGTATCGACTGGTGTGTGAACATTGTTATCTGAGGTGCTTTTGCTTGTCAGGAAATTGCATTCCAATTCATTTATCTTGTCAATATGTAGATAGAGATTTCAACTCGTTGCTGGCCTGCTGCTGATGAATAAGGTTAGTATGAAAGAGAGGCTTGATCTTTGATGTCTGATCGGGCTTCGCTTGCGAAGTCCTTAGTCACGTGTTGAGGGAAGAATACAATCCAATATGTATTGCTTTCTGTTATTTGCATATTATTTTTCGTGATTCTCATCAGCAACAAGGATTAAGACTGCTAAAGGATTAATTTCACAATGAAGTGAGGCTTCCTTCCTGATCAAAGCTTTCGTCTTCAGTTGAGTGTCGTGTCTGTGCAGCAGGCGCGCCAAGACTATAGCAGGAAGTGACCCCTAGCTGGCGACGAGGTCAACAAAGGTTGCGGTCAGTGGTTTAATACCATCTTACATCACCGCTGCTCTTCGGTGACGGAGGTAGCAACTTTTCTCCGACTTGAAAGCCATCAGATGTTTCTCGCCCGAGAAGGGGGAGGCTGGCTTCCTCTGGGGAACTCAAACAGGATTACTGTTAGAGTGAATTCTGATTGTGACGTAGAATTAGCCGGAGATGCTCATGTCACAGCAAGAATAACACAAAACATTTTCAGTTGGCGCTTTGTCACTTCTGAACCTGCTACTCTCCAAATGGAAAAACTATAAAAGCTCGCCATTGTGTGTGTGTGGCTCTGCTGCTCTGCGCGGTCACCGGCATCACTCCGCGGTGTGGTGAGGACGGTTGTGAGTGTGAGACGACGGTCACAGAGAGATTCATGCATAACAACAACAAACAATAATTGATACACAAGTTTCCACACGTCTGTGTGTAGCCATGAGGCGACGGTCGTGGTATTGGTCGCGAGTGTGGGTTGCAGTTGTCGTGGTGGTGTTTGTGGTGTTGCTGAACAAATCGCTCAGGCACGACGATATCGATGAAGGTGAGTAACTAGATGAGTGTGGGTGTGATATTGTATGTGGTGGTGGTGGTGGTTGTGGTTGTGGTGGTGGTGGTGGTGATATAGGTAATGGTGGTGCTCTCAGATTGGTATCTTTCTCTATATTTTTTTCATTCTCTTTAACATTCGTCTTTCTTCTTAACATTTTCCTAGACGGACTTGCAGTTTTCCAGTTGTATGGAAATTGTCTTCACTTAGAGATGCTTTTAATTTTTTCGGATTATTTTATCCATTTATTTTTATCTCAAAGTTAATAACAGACAAGATGGAAGGAAATGAACAATTAGTTTGCCCGCCATGTCGTGTTCTTTTTCTTCTGAAACTGAGAAACATCTATGATGACACTTAACAGACAAACTAGATTAACAACTACACATCTTTCTTATTCATTATCATCTTCTGAAATGTCGCTGTAGATTAACAATTACACATCCTTCTTCTTCTTCTTCTTCTTCTTCTTCTTCTTCTTCTTATTCTTCTTCTTCTTCCTCCTCCTCCTCCTCCTCCTCATCATCATCATCATCATCATCATCATCATCATCATCATCATCTCTCCTTCCTTCTTTAATGTCGTTGTTTTTGTCGTTGTTTCCCTTCCCCCACGCACATTTTCCTGACTCATAAATCTACTCGGTCGGCGGGTCGATGTGATCACGAGAACAGCTTTAGCAGCTGTCCACCTCTCAATGTTTTCTCCAGCTCCTTGGGAGTTGCCACATGTCAAGCCTGTTTATTCGTGGGAGTTGTCTTCCCCTCCCTGTTCAGAGTTGTTTCCCCTTCCAATGTGTGTGTGGACGAGAGAGTGCATGTATTGTCTTTAAAGATGTTCCTGGCCAGTCGGTTTTTTTTTCTTTTACAAATGTAGAGAGTGACATCTTATGTCAGATGTTTTTTAAAGAGGGATTTTTTTATGCCTGAGATAACCACTGTTCTCACGAATGCCTCAGGGGACATATTTATATGTGATTCATAGCTACAAACTCTAGTGGGAATGGTGTTTAAAGATTTACTACAGACTAGAACCAAAGTGGAAATCTTCAAGGAACAAACGAGTTCAAAGTATGGTCTCCACATACTTCAAAAATCTCGGTAATGCGACCTCTGGATAGATAGCAACTACCTCAGAGGCTGTCTCTACCAACTACTCTTGTAAGAACTTCATCTGTCTACATCTTTCTTTACCAGTTGGTCATTTTTTTACTCACGGTGAATAAATAATATCAAAGAAACCGTGAATGATTAATTCCGATGTCCAAGATAAAAACCTTTAACGACTGACATTACAAAGAACTGGTTAAAAAATTATTATACCATAGGCAGTGTATATTTGCAAAACAAAATCTGTGATGAATGTTTTCAGAAATTCATTTTAATTTCAAATTACAATCAGTGGTAAAGCTGGGACTTTATGTTAATAGTCGTCTCCCATGACATTAGACATTGTGTCTAGAGGTACTTGAAGCCTGGTATGTCTAAAAGACTAAAATTATTCACTTACATTCTAGGAGATAGCTTTCTGTACTTATCTAAGCCAATCACTCGAAAATAGAAATTGCGCCCTACTAGAACTTTAAATTCTAGTAACACTGAGGATTGGGTGGATCGTCAAATTTGTCTTCGCCAAGGTGGCCCTGCACAGTTGGATAATTATAAAATCCTCGTGGAGACGCTGCAATAACCCAAGAAAGGACAAAGTCCTCTTCAGTGTGATCGAGCAAAATCGATCACAATAACCTTTATCCCTCCCCCTTCCGAAGAGAGAGAGAAAGAAAAAAACTGCTTAAGTGGCAACAATAATGGGTGTGTACCAATGAGAGAATGAGAGGAAAAATATTCTAGCAGAAATCAATCGAGTGACGTTAAAGAAACAAACAAACAATAACAGGAAAGCAAAACGTCGTGACGTATTACCCGTCAGGAAAAACATTACCTCACGGCTCGGTGAACGAGCGACGGCCCCAAGAGGCGGTAGTGATGTCAGCGTCCTACAGGTCATCCGAGGGTCAGCAGTACCCTACGTAGACGTGGAGTGTATTTTGGGGTAGCAACGGTTAGTTAGAATGGTGGTGGTGGTGGGAGAGCAATGGAATGGAAAAAAATGTCACAAAACTAGGGTCAGCCTGCAGGTGAGGTCTTTAGCTCGACATCGTGTTAAGTCGTAGGTTTTTTTTTTTTCAGGATTTAACTTTCATTTAATGGTTTACTTGTGACGATTTGGAAATATATCTTTAATCATTGTTGACAGGTAGACTATTGAGACATGCTAGTGAGACTTCGATTGTGGCCAAACCTAACATTATCATTTTCGTAACAGACTCACGTTAAACGTCCAGGACCTTCACAATCAGACACATGTGATCATATGGAATAATATGTGAATATATATATATACATCAGTGTATATGTCAATATACATGAGTGTATGTCTATGTTTAGATAAGTATGTGGAGATGTATATATGAGGATATGTATGAAAATCTGGGAGTATCTATATATCGATATGCATGAGTGTATGTATAAGGGACGATATGCATGTGGACATGTGAGTATGTATGAACATAAGTATATGAGATTATCTAAGAATATGTTTGAGTACACTATTAGCTTCTTGTCCGATACAAACAATCTAACCCTTCATGTTGCTGTCAAAACTGAAAAATGTGGTCATCGCATGCCTGTGTCGGGTGCATCTGGAGGGGTAGACCTCCCTGCCATTTCAAATCCGCCATGTACAGTCCCATGGGGCATTCACGCATGTCTTTAAAGCGGACTTAAAATACACTTGTTCCTTAGATGCTTTTAGCGATGTCTTTCCTGTTACTGTGAATTTACAGTCGCACCTCGTTGTCCCGCCGCCATTAGCTTAACACAAATGTTCGGCAAGACTTCGAGGGCAACCATCGAGGTCAATCGTTGACAGTGGACTACAATGTGGAAGTAAAGTGCTCAACATCCACACCACAGACATTCTCTCATTGTCTCACACACACAGACTCAGACAAACACAGATACACACATACACACACTCACAGACCTCACAGACTTTCCGGAGCCATGGCACCGACAGTCTCATCACCTGTCCTAGTCAAGTCTTGTTGTACATTCCTCCCAAAGACTCGATCTGCGAGCAGCTACAATCTCCCAGGTGATGGTCTGGCAATGCTAGCAGGGTATGGATGGGTGTGTGTGTGATGGAGAAGGGGTAGACCCTCCCCAGTCTCACCACACCCTCACATCCCCCACTCCCCCAACTCGTGCGCGTGCGTGGACAGTGTGACACATCTGCTCCTGAGTTGTCGCTCCCTCAGGGCCTCGGTTCCATGAGGGCAGGACAGTCTTGCCGAAGATCGATTAAAATATCGTTGCTGGCATCGCTGATGTTTAAAAAAACCCGACCGACATTCAGCGCTGGACAAAACTCTTGAAGAATAAGCGAGTTTTTTGGCGGTGAGTGAGTGAAATCAGCCGTGGGTTAATGAGTTTTAGCTCGCTAGCAGCATCGGCCCATCACTTCCATACTATAAAGCAAGGCTGATTAATTCCGTCGCCGGCTGACTGCCTGCAGATAGGCTGATGGATTGGGCTGACGATAATAAAAAAGACAAAAAAATGGAATGTAAACTTGGGTGGCCAGTGGTTTTCGTTCTCGGAAAATAATGGACATGCGGTTTTGAGGGATCATTCTTTCACTACATCAGTAACAAAATAAAGATGGGTGGTCGTGTCTGTAGACTTATTTATTAGAACTCATGTTATAGCTTGATGTTGATGTTTCTGTCTAAATTATCTCGCGAACTGATGCGACTAACATACCTGTGTGTGTGTGAGAGAGAGAGAGAGGCTTGTGTTTCGGTGATACTGTATGAAAGAGCAAATGAAAGATACTGTGTGTGAAAGTGAATGTGGACATCAGAAAAGTAAAATGCAGAGACACTAAGTCTTCTTTTAAGAAAGAAAGACAAAGGGAAAAACGGAAACTGACTTGCTCTTTGCTTGCTTAAACCACACTTGAAGAAGGAGGCCATGTCCTCAATTCACTCCTGTGTCCTGTCATAATGACTTTGGTTCCTTAGTAATGCCCAAGACAGCAAAGGCCGGAGGGAAAGAGGGAAGAGAAAGAGAGACTATAGGTTAGAAAGACAAGCAGTGAAGATTTTTCCTCCAGGAATGATAAAAACTGATTTTGTAGAACGAAGGTTCCTCGTGGAGGAGAGCTCAATGAGCTGTGAACGAAAGGTTACATACGAATGGATAGAACGATTTACAAGAAAGAAACGAAAGGTTGCAAACGAGCGGACAGTCCGATAAACAAAAAAAATAAAATAAAATAATAAAAAAAACAGCAGTTAACTGAAGATAATGTCGCAAACAGGATCGAATTACATAGATGAAGGTAAAAAAATTGAAGAGCGAGCAGAAGAGTTGTTGAATTACAATAGCTTTTCTTAGAGAAAGGAGTTTTGTGGCCGGACTTGAAAGTTTCAAACATAGACTCAGTTCAAAAGAAAAGGACATAGCATTCCAAACGTTGAAGCCAGAGAAAGAAATGGAGCATCTGGTGAATCTCTCTCTTATGATGGAGGATGGTCGACGGCGCGGTGATGGAAGGAAGAATTGGTTAGTGAACATCAAAGACTGGACTTCTTCACTATCGCCCAACACAGGCGTGAACAGCAGACTTTTCATCTGCTGCTTCTTTAATAATAAATAATATAAGCACATTTATTATATAGCGCCTTTCTCCACCATCCGCCGGACTCAAGGCTCTTGACATCCATAAAGGCGAGGCTTAGGACCGACATCAAATGCACTTGCATAAACATTCATTCAAAGAAGTATGCAGACGCAATGCACTGCAAAATAGAAATAAAGTTGATGAAGTAGGCTCAAAACCCCAGCCACAAAAAATATTTTTAAAAAACTCATGGTCAGTGGTCTCAAAACAAATGGACAAATGCGTGCCAAAGATGGACACAATCATCACAGTTGATACGGTCGGCAATGGAGTCCACTACATGAAATCTTTGATAAAAAGTTCTGTTTCAGAATGTAGGAGAAAAGTTATCATGACACTTGTATGGAAGCTCAAAGCACCATTCCCGGTGCTGCAGCCCAACCTTTGCCGACAGAAACCTCGTTCCACCCAGACTACTCCCGTCAGAGCAAACGGTCATTGCAGGATCAGCCTCCCGGAGGAGCACGATGTCGGCTGTAACCGACTCGCCCCCAGTGCACACCAAGCTTGATGTGACATCGCAACCACTCAGCTCTCCAGGAAAATGGCAGAAAAAAGGAATCCGAGTATGAAAACCACAGTGATACACAGGTCCAAAGTCTAAGCTACGACAAGATGGCGCAGACAGGGCAAGAGAAATAAATGAGATACTGTGCTGTAAAAAGATATCACGTGTATGTATGTAGTTATTAATTCTCTCTACCACTGCCTTTTAGAATTCAGTTATATTCTTTTATCACCAAGTTTTGGTGAAGCTGTAGAGTGCAACGATGTTTTGTTGATGTCAAAGACCTTCTTACATTCCTTTTCTTTGCTACTATAATTGTTCTGCCAGTGGTCTTGTTGTTATAATTTTCCGGACTAAAGTACTTCAAGCAAAGTGAAAAAAAAATTAATTTTTATTTTGTTTTGATTGTATATGTGTGTGTTTATCATGACAAACCAGGCATTGAAGATGTTACAAGGAAGCAAAGCTCAGTCAGTCTGAACATCCTTTTAAGTGATTAACAAACTTCAGCATGACTAGGTCTTTGTTGGCGATTGAATTACGTGTAAAGAGACTACCAAAATCAGAAAAAGGTTTTTCAAAAATTCTTTGGAGGGAAACAGACCAATTTAACAAATAAACACAAGTGCTTAATCAAATATTTATGAACCACATAATGGAGAATGTAATTGTCATCGTACGGCTCAGCGCCTGGAAACTTTGAAGAGTTTTTGCATGAATGGTGAGACCTAGGACATGCGCAGTAGATAGGTGTTGTCTGCGGGTAACAAAGACCACAACTGAACAACAGATGATCACAAAATGGTCCAATGACAACAGATGATCACAAAATGGTCCAGTGACAACAGATGATCACAAAATGGTCCAGTGACAACAGATGTAAGTGTGCCATCAATGAAACACTCCCACTCGCGACCAAAACTGATGAACATGGACCTACAAGGACCGGCAAACCATCATTTAAAGAGAAAGAAATTAGTTAAACATTGTAAAACCAGTCAGATGTCCTAATATAATAAATTTTTAAATGCTTTCTAATGAATATGTGTCAGTGTGTCCCCCAGTCCTCCCATCCCCTGTTTAAAAACCATCAACCGAGCCTCTGCACTCACAAATATCAAGACAAAAATGTTCACGAGTGTCGCATCGACAAGGGGAAAGGAAAGGGTGGAGGGGAGGGCAGTGGCCGGGGCCAGGCGTTGCACGACGTAAAAATAATCTTTCTTCAGCAACATCCGGGCCTCCCGAGAGAAGCACGCGCTCGTCATGCGCACGGTCTGGCAGGCAACGCCTCCCTCGGGTGCCAGCGCCAGGCGCGACAATCGCGCTTCTGTCAACCCGAGCCTTATCGCCCATCCCATAATATGCATGCATATAAAAGTCAGTGTGGTGGACGATGCAATCAAGAGACGAAGCGTTTTTGCCAGAGCTTCCTCCTGATGTGTTTGAATGTTTTAACTTTCGTTTTGCTGTGTACACCGCTTTCCTCTTAACTCTTTCATTTTTTTCTTCCTGTCTTTTTGGGTTATTCTAATTTAAACAATATTGCTAGGTTCTGTAGTTTTGATAGACTGTAGACTTTCATGACAGAAATGTTTAAGAGTGATTTACAATGTCTTATCTCTCTTTGTTCACATTCTATGACATTTAGCCTTGTGTGTGTGTGTGTGTGTGTGCGCGCGCGTATGTTTGTGTGTACGTGTGCGTGTATACGTGCTTGTTATGTGTTTGAATATATTTGTACGCATGTGTGTGTGTGTGTGTGCACGATTTTTTCCACAGTTGTAGACAGACGAAACAAGCTCCATCCCGTCGAGATGGTATGTTTGACAACATCCTAAATATTTGTCTGTTCTTTCGCGTTTTATTTATTTATTTATTTATTTATTTATTTATTTGTATGTCCCTATGCATAATTTCTGCGTGTCGGTGTGTGGGTGTATATGTATGTTTGTGTGTCCGTGTATGCAAGCATAATTTTTTTCTTAAGCTCCTATTTAATCGTTCCTTGATATTTGCCATAAAGCAAATATTTACGTATGTGTCAGTCTGTGTGTGTGTGCGCATGCCAGGGTGCATGTGAATAACCTATCCATACATCTCCCTGACTATATATTTATGCTGGCACGTGCGTGCTCGTGGCCTTGTCATGCATTTATGATGTGTG
>SRHC01003421.1:57125-148021 GCA_004794325.1 Pomacea maculata | reverse complement strand
CTGACAATTCAAGACAAAACTGACTACACTCTCTTTAATTTATGCTATTTCCGAGAACTAACAAACGGATAGATGATGAAACGCGTGTCCAACTACACTATACTTAAAAGTATGCGCGACTGGAAAAAACGACCTATAAAAATAAACGATACATTCAAAGATTTTCATATAAATAGTTTTAAAATGTTATAAAATTTTATATTATTAACTTAAATTGGTTTTGTATTCTATTTACTATATTTTGATAAAATAAGTACAATGTTTATTATAAACATGATCGATTTTCATTTATTTTCCAGTTGCTATAGTGTACGTGGGTTGTGGAGACAAGAAGCATGTTATGATGCGAGTGCTTGCGAACTCGGCATTTCATAAACGTTACTAATACCATCGTAAATGATGTAATGCGATGAAACTGATAAATTTATCAAAGACGATCGACATTCAGGCTAGGACTGAATGCATCTCGCGTTTTAATTGCACTTTAAATTATCAGTACGCGTACTGTTGGCAAACGTCACACTGATTTGATCGCACGTTTTTGCCTTGGTATTCTCGGATTAAAAATAAAGAGCGATAACAACTACACGCACGATTTAGACTAATTTTCTGTGTGATTTTCACTGACGCTACAAGGTGCCTCAGGCCGCTAAAACGGATTTTAGGCTCTACACAGCGACGGTTTGACCATAAATTGCATGTAAATTTGTGTTTCTCCCTTACCTCTCCTCCTTTTCCATCCACATAAATATGAATAACTGCATGCAGGACAAACCGACTGCGGCTGTCTTTTGTTGCTTCAGCCGTCAGACTTTTGAATGGATTATGAATGTGATGTGCATGCGATCATGTATGACTCTAATCGAGCTGGTATGATTGACTGCAACACGACTGCCTGTGGGTTGATATATATAATCGAGCTGCAACTGAATTGCCCTCTAGGGATTAATAAAGTATTATCTTATCTTATCTTATCTTAAAGTAGCTGTGCAGTGGTCACGATTAACTCGCTAGGAAGGTGGCAGAAAGCCGGGCCATTCCATTTCACGTTTTGTTCAACACCCGGTTCGCACCATACTGAGTATACAGAGTTAGTTGTTTAAAAGGCATAAGAATACATATATTCAATTAACATATATATATATATAGTACAATTATTGACATTCCTAGTTACAATGGTAATTTAGTTTTTCACATACTGGTTTCAAGTGGAAAGGTTACACTGGGTTCTTGCTCCTCCTGTTGAATGATGCTGGGTCTATTGCCTTGTAGTGAGTCTATAGACCTCATGAGGTCTCGGTACTCCTTTACAGAACATCGCACCTTACGGGACTTACCCTTCCTTCCATTGTCTTTGATAGTACAAACACTACCTAACTGAACACATTTTCCTCTTCCACTTCTACGCATTGTTGATTACAGATACAGATCTGCAAAATGACAAAAATACAGCACAATAGATAACTGTTAAGTATAGAATTCCAATTTTTCATTTGGTCTTTACTTCAAATATCATTTCTCAAATGATAAATACATATTTATCCTGTCTACAGACTCTTAGAAAATAGATCTCAGTGATAGAAAGCAGCTGGAGCCGTTCACAAAATTGAGCAGATGCAAAAAATTACAGTCCTCCACTCCCGTTTTGTTGCTGGTACCATCAACATGCAATAAGACTACCCACCAAACACAAACCTCACAAACCCTTTTGAGGTTTGTCAACCATACTCAGAAAGACAATCCAGTGGAATCTCAGCACTTGAACTGCTCGGTACTAAAATATTTTGGTCTTTGACAATTTTTTAAAATTCATTTTTGGTGCTTAACCACTTGCTTGGCACTCAACCATCATGCTAAAACAAGAATGAATACCATGTTTAAGTGGTGCTTAAAAAAACATCACTTTGTGTGAATTATTTAAAGAAATAAGCATATTCCTTTGTGCTGTGCATGATTTTGTACTTTTAAAGTACATGTATACATATATGCAAACAATTATACATACAGTCATCGTGGTACCACAAACTTTATTTAGTGCTAAATGTGAAGAAAAAGGAAAACAGTAACAATAATTTTAAATAAAAAAGGAACGGTGAAAAGTATGACAATGGTATAGGTATGCTTTAAAGTAGCCATTCACTATGGCTATCGACAATATTAAAACATAAGACCATTAATTAAGTTAGATGAAATAACAAAAGTAGCAAAAGTGGTCAAAAAACCCAACGTATTTAGTTCTATATTTATAATGCTATAATAACTGAATTTTGTTTTTAAATAAAACATTCAAAATATGCCTTATTTATAATGTGTGTAATTAGTGTAAATGCCATACTTTATAATGCTATGACTAGTAGACTGGCGATAAAACATATTCAATGCATTTACATTAGTTCTTAGTGGGGGTAGGAGGGGGTGCAGGTGCTAGGCAACACTTCTTACAATATGGATTAATTTGATAACACAGCTGCATCTACTTACCAAACTGAACAGATACCAGCTAGAATGTCGTACAGTCTCTATGATTATATTTCCGCGCCACGAAACTGCCAATGGACTGTGAAGTAGTTAGTTCCCCTGAAAAGGGCGGGATGAGGGAGGGTTAATTAATTGTTTGTTTTTAACTGAAGTTGAAGGGTCCAGTTGGGATCAATTCAACCTCGGAGTTTAATTTGACTACACCAAATGTGGACGTTATTAACTTCATTTTTATAACTATTGTTAATTGCAAATGACAGTGTGTGCGTGTGTACAGATCTATGCGTGAGCGAGAGGGAGAATAGAGAGCGAGTTATAAGAGAAAGATCGAGAGCAAGAGAATACCTTAACTTTTTTTTGTTGTTGTTGTAGATGTTGATAGATTTTCCAGAAATATACTTAAATGCTGTTGCGGCCCTATGCTCCTTGAGGAGTAACAAGGAATGATGATGATACTTAAATGCACGTAGCTCAGTAAAGTGGACCACAGAAACCACCAAAAATTATGGAGGTAATTTCTGTTATTTTCTTAATACTGCACGTCATTCTTCATCTCTTTATTTTAATCTTATATTTATTTCTGTGCGTGCACATTCAAGAGAAAGGGGGTTTGTATATGGTATACATGCGCATGCGAGAGAGAGAGAGAGAACGTATAATGTGCCTATTCGAGAAAGAGAGTGTGCGTGCACGCGCGAGAGCGAGAGAGAGAGAGGGGAAAACGATCGAGTGGAGATCAAAAGCGCGCGAGCCATCGAGAGTGTGCATGTGTGTGGGCGCTTGCGTGCGTACGCTTGCGAGCGAGCGTGTGTGTGTGCGCGCGCTTGCGTGTGCGAGCGAGAGTGCGCGTGCGAGTGAGAGTGAGAGTGTGTGTGTGTTGCGCTTGCGTGCGTACGAGCGAGAGGGAGTGTGTGGTGCAAGCACGCGAGCGAGAGAGAGAGAGGAGAACGAGTCGAGAGTTAAATCCCTTAATTGTTATTGTAGAGCTTTGCATATTGAGTATGCGGGGAACAGACTACTGGAACGTCAGTACATGTTCTGGTATACTCAGTATGGTGCGAACCGGGTGCACCCAATCTTATTTTTTTATAGTTGTTAAGGAAGTCTTTCGGATTAAAAAAAAGTCGTGCATTACCATAGCTGTGATATGATGTAATTTTGTAATTCCTTTATAAATAGCGTGCACATATTTGTACTGTTAGTACTGTTAGTCACTTAATTTGCTTCTATAGGCATCTTGCACTTTTGATTTCTCTGTCTCACGTACTTGTCTAATGTTATTCCATCTCGTTGCCTTCCCAGTAATTAAGATCAAACAACCAAAGAAACGAAACTAAAGTGAAAGTAGGGCAAAGTAGTATCTATGATGTCATGCAGACCTGACGAGGGGGAAGGGGGGTGATCTGGTGTACCTGTACCCGCGGCTTTAAAGTGGGCCCGCCTTGGTCAGTCCATGGGTTGTTGGTTTTTTTTTTTCTTCCTCTTTTCCTTTTGTTTTGAAGAAAGGTTGAAGTAACATTCCTTACTCTGGGGATATTTTTCTATGTAGCGGGGTAATACAAGTTTGACCCTTTACCATTATTTTTCCTCATTTACTAATCACTCACCTGTGAACAACTATAAATATGCGCAAGTATAGTGATGTAAATCCTAGTGCACTTGTTCTAAAGTTTGCAGTCTATATAACGTTACTGAATAAAATGTAGATAATGACAATACAATTGTAAACATATTAATATATACTGGGAAAATAATTTACGGTTACAAATAAAAGGCGCCCGTAGAGGTCGTCTGCTCCAGGGCCCGTGCTGGTTCTCGGAAACCTGACGTCATTGCACTATATTTACCACTTTGATGACTAGACTAGAGAGAGACGGCGATGACTAGAAGGCAGCTTACATATGGACAAAAATAGACAGTCCAGGAAAAAGATCTATAACACGCTCATGCACTCGGGTGCGCATGCCCAAACTTGCTCGTAGCTTGTCTGGGCTGTGGAACATTATATACGCGCTACCTCTGCAGGTATTTGTTTAAAAAATGTTTGATTACAGGTACTATCTATGTCTCACAGAAGAGCCGGTGTACCTAAGGGTCCGCGATATCTCACGCAGCATTAAAGTTACAGAACAGACAGCATTACTGGAAGGTAAAGAGTCCGAGACTCCCCTTTCTGACTATTGTAGACTGTTCGTCATTGAACCGTCGTCTGGCACTAGCGAGGCAACACCTGCTCACGAGAGTGACGCTAATAAAGGCTATGTACTGTCGTGCATAGTAGCTCAAAAGCTTCTTAGTCTTCTAGCCAACTTATCGTCTGTAAACGATTTTACACCAGCACTCGGCCTCGAGAAATGTCAAGAGTCGATCTTTCGACGACGACTGTTCGTCTTAGAGAAAACCCCACCAGGTGAAGCTACGTCAGGTGGAATTCCACAAATCTTTGGGGATCTAGAAGAGCATGCCAAAGATGTTGGCGAAAATATTCAAATAAAGATGTATCGCAAACATGCAGCCACAGCAAGTGCTACGGAATTCTGGGAGCTGGATGGATGCCCTACCTCAGGGAGCGAGATATTAGAAGCGGTCACGGATGGAGACCTGACAATATCTCCTATCTTCAACGAGGTTGATCTGAGTCCCGCTTTTCACGACAAGAACAGGATTATCAGAACGCTAGACATGGTGAGTACTTTGCGAAAGCTGGCGATTTATAATAACTTATTCTTGTTAAAACTGTAAGTCATTTCACCCAGCAAGATTGAACAGTCTCTGTGACTATGCGGTTGGTAAAATAAAAGTAGTAGAAACTAAAGTTTATATTTTTAACCTCCAATGTCACATTGACTTTGATAACTATTATTACACTGGAGATCAGTTATTATTTTACTGATAATGAGTTGAGAACAATCAGCTAAGTCATAGTTTTATTGCATGTAAGATTATTTTTATCCATGATAAATTGAAAGGGAAAAAAAAGGTGAAAGGTATAATCTTGTAGCCACTCAGACTTTGGGAAGCAGGTAACTGATAGCCAGGCATATTGGGACCAGATGTTCACACTCACCCACCCATCTCACCACCATTTTTTTTTTTTTACCAACCATCCCTGGGGTTAGATATCCCTAAACTCTTGATTCAGCTGAAGGAAGTACTCTGCTCCACACGGAACTTTAAAAATTTGATTAGGAGCATCCTTGTAACAACCATACTTGCATTTGCTCTTTGGACCATTTAAACTCAAAAATACGAAATTTAATTATACTACTGTCATAATCATTTCGACAACAAGAGTTCATACTTCTCTAAAAGCCAAACACTTCATTGTTGACTGAATGAATTTGAGAATCGACGACTGTCATGGACGCTTGCTTAGCATAATATTTCCTTATCACCGTCTCTCTTTCTTAAAAATGAGATCTTCCATGAGCAATGCTTGGGATCACGGTTACAAGTTCGTGGAATGATCGAGCTATTTTCTTCCAGCCTGCAGCGACAAGTTTCTTTTTGTACCTTATGATTTTATAAGGGGAGATGAATTGTGTTACCTTGTCATTACCAGGTGGTCTCCCTCTACAAATAAATCCATAAATGTTAATGTGTTATCCTTATTTTATGCTTTTATCCTTTTTAAATAGACATATAAACAATTCTCTATTAAAATAAGGACAAGACAAGAAATAACTTCCCGTTGTAAGAGACTTTTCAATGATTGCTTTCTAAATGACAGAATTGAGGGAAGTAAAACATAGCAGCAAGTAAAAAGAAACATTTGTTACACAACTGCAGAAACACTACACAGCACTTACATCTCCTTCCTTTACATGTGTCACATCCGTAAGCCAAGGGAGGCTTAAATTAGATTGTGAACTAGGCTTAATACATTTAATATTTTATAACATCTCACAGGAACCGTACAAATATTCTGGATAATTTTGTGTAAAATTTAAAATTCGTACAGCAGAGGAATTTTGAGAACAGGAGCCATTATTTTTGGCTTTGTGTTTGAATTATTTCCCTACATCGCTGTTGTTTTAAATTGCCTGGACTCATTAGTGAAGGTGAGTGTGATTAGTGATTCGTTCCTTGTCGGAAAGCCAGCCTCGAAGTTAATATGTTGCATTTTGCTGGACGTTGTAAATTATTCTGTTTGTTGATATTTGCTTGTCTATTTTTAAGCGTGACTGTTTTGTTTGTTTTGGTTTGTTGTTGTTCTTTATTATATTATCCGCATTTTAGTGATTTTTAATTGTTTCTCAAAGCACTTTCTAATTATTATTTACTATTATATTCTACTTATTATTCTTTTTCAGTGTGAGCTTAGTGAAGTAAAGGAGCTTTGGAGGAACGTCCTGAATGAGGTGCCTGATTTTAAGGAAAGCAAACCAACGATAATGTCGAAGGACGATCTGAAACACCCTCTAATTGTTGTCGAAGGAATGGATGGATCAGGTATAGCAGTATTCTGTATAGAATGTTCTCTCTCTCTCTCTCTTAAACGCATTTCCGTATGCTTGTGCTGTTTGCTGTTTTTGTATCGCACACGCACACACACACACACTCACGCACGCACACAAACATAAGTCTACATTGATACATGTATTAATATTTATCAATCCATCAATCCACGCAACCACACCTTTTTTCTTTTCTATCCTTTCGGGTCCTCTTTTCTTTTCTTCAGCTCAAAGGAAGCTGATTATGACATATTCCTGTATTGACTATTTTATGTCAAAGCATATTTAATGCTCATATCAAGAAATAACAAATGGTTGCAGGGAAAACAACGTTGGTTCAAGGACTAGCAAGTAAGTTGAAAGGCAAGAATTTCACTTCACCAATAGAAGTTATTCGGCCTTTTCGGAACTTCTTCGACAAACAACCGGAGATAGTGCGCAGAGCCTACTACTCCCTGGGTAACTACTTAGCAGCAGAACTTCTGGCAAGAGAGTGCGAGAGATGTCCTGTAGTTTTAGATAGGTGAGTACTTTTTTTTTATACCGTAAGCTTTAATAAGCAATATCCTTTATATTTTATCTTAAAGGCTGTTGTTCGCTAAGCAAAGTAAAGTTTCTTTGTGATACATATTTCTGTCTTTAACATTAAAATAAGTGTTTCCTTATTCAAAGTTTGCGGTTTTGTTTTTTTTTTTACTAAGACACTGGCACAGCAGTGCAGCATACGCCATTGCCAATGAAGCAAGCAGCGCCGACATGCCTGCTGCAGATCACCGTGTTTACCGTTGGCCGGATGACCTGCTGCAGCCCAGTGTGGTCCTCTTCCTGACCGTGACAGAGGAGGTCAGAGTAGCAAGACTCCACAGACGCGACGGAGAGCAGTCGACGCTCGAAGAAAAGAATCTCGCCAGAGACCAGGAATTTCGACTCAGGTTGGTTATCATCAGAGATGATCTCTTTTAAAGTCAGTTTTCTTGTCGACCATCCTAAAAGTTGTTATTATGACTCGTGAGTCAATCAGAAAGCGCCTAGCAAAGACAAGTAATTTCATGTGTAGAGATGTCATACTTACATATCCTTTTTTTGTACTTGTTATTTTTATTAATGCATATGAATACAGCTAGAATCAACCTTTGCTCTGTGACATGGACTCTTTGGCATGATCAACCCTTTCATCACTAACGGAATAATCATCGTGTAAAAGTATTCAAATATAGACACAGTTCCCATGAAAACTACCATTGATAGATAAGCAGTACTTTTTCCAATGTTTGTTTGTTACAGAGTATTGACAGCATACAGAAGAATGCGAGAACCTGGAATTATTGAGGTAGATGCTTGCGGAACAAAGGAAGAAGTGGTGGACAAAGTTATGTCTGAATTACGGGCACATAAGATCATCGAATGATCAACATGACTTCCTGTTTGTTCCTGATTATATGAATGACTATATGTTATTTACAAATCTACTCAAGGCAGCTGCTGCAGAAGGAAGGATCATAATAAAGAATTGAATGTGCAAACTATCAGCCATTAGGCAGCTCTTTAAACCACATTGAACGGCAGAAGGTAGTCATCACTGAAGCTAGTTTACTGAGACTTAATTAATATAGCAGTTGCGAAAAAAAACATGCCTGAAGTTGAATGGGAGAAATATGAGTTAAAATTTAGCACATTAATTTATTAACTGACTGAAGGTGTTGCTGGTTGAACTGTCGTCTCTTTGGTTATGTTTCTAGCATTATTTAGTGAAGGCTTAAGACATTTCTTTTACTGTAGTTCTTTATAACTTTGTGATGTTTTACAGACGGTCATGGATGTAAATGTTAGTCATGTCTGTTCATCAAATGTTAGCCCTTGATCTCTTGCAAATTATTTGGAAATGACTATTTGGTTTTCATTTTCTATTCTAGTCTCGGCAGAGGTAATTTCTGTGATTTTTGAATGCCACAGTAGTTTTTATTACATATTGATGAATAGAGATTATAGTATACTTTATATAAATTATACTTTATATAAATATTGTGATTAGATGTTTTATCTCTTCATTTGCTTTTTTGATTTCATGTTATAATTTTATTAAAACAGATTTAAAGGTCATGTCATTCCACTGATTTGCATCAACAAGCCATCGTGACTTCTTTTTATCTTCATCATTTTTTTAGTGTTTTTTTGTCCTGAGAGCCTCGAAACTAAATGTTTGTTTGGTAAAATGTTTTAGAAATAAAATGGAGTGAAGAAGATAGCAAAGATCTGTTATCGTCTTATGTTCATCAGATAGCAATGCTTTCTGCTGTCTTGTATGTCGCCGATCTGAGTAAGATTAGAGACGTGTGGTGGGTGCATAATTTATGGCCTTTGCTTCTTAGTTTTCCTCCATCTTTATTGCCGATGGCCAGCAATCAGTAGAAAGATGTGGAAAGTTATTATGTGTGTAAGTGTACGTTAGATATTGAAACACCTCAGGCCTCGCTACATGCTAGTGAATTCTGCAAGTTTTTATCACTTGATGAAAAAACCTCACGCTGTAATAATATTTCTAATTAATTCATTCTGTTTGTTTTTATGTTCAATCAGGCATCTACATGCTCAAGCAAATTAATGTCAGAAAACAATGTACGACCTCCCTGTGTAAGAATAGTGGCTTTTCCCTCAGCAGAACTCAGAGTTGTTTTTAACTAACGGAAACTCATGAAACGGTCTTCACTTCGTTGGTATGAGGTTCCATAAGAAGTTTTTGTATTTTCCCTTTACTGTTGTAAAAAAAAATTGTCCAGAGATTAACATTTGAGCTATTTGTTCGATGTTCGTGAGGTTTGTTATCTGCGTTGCAGTATTTCACAGAGAACAGCTTGGTCAACATTACAAGTGCACATGCCTTAGTCTCTTGACACCTTCAAGTGAAGTGTTAGACTGATAAGCAACCCTATAAATAAATCGTGCTGATTCTTGGTTAGAATATCAAACTAGAGATGAGGAAGCTGACAGCATCGTTATAACAGAGTGTGAGAGCTTTGTGAGAGTATCAAACTGGAGATGATGAAGTTGACAGCATCGTTATACAAAAATTGTGAGATTTCGTGAGTGTATCAAACTAGAGATGATGAAGTTGACGGCATCGTTATAACAAAATGTGAGAGCTTCGTGGAGAACTGTGATGTGGACATCTTGACATGGTAGGAAGGTTTACAATTTGGACAATAAAACCGAACATCAAATCAACAAAAGTGCATACCTTTGTCCTCAGACAACAGTTATCCACCTCTCGACTTTCAGTTTGAGATTTTCCTTTTTCATCGCATATGCGATGATCCAAGAAAGAAGCTATCCTGAAATATATCATCCATAATGAAAAATAAAAAAAATGTTTCTATGAATGAACTTTGCAATCATCATAGTAACAAAGACTGTGATGTTATGGTCTGGATAGTACAAATCTGTTCCCCATGTCTGCTTGTCTTTGGCACAGCCGGATGTCTGATGACAGCTGCTTTGTGCTGCCGACTGAAGCTGCAGCCAGGAATGGCCGTGTACTTTACGGCCCTCGCCATGTCAGACTTGGCCGTCCTCATTTTCGATTTGCTTCTCTTCACGTGGCTTCCTGTACAATTCAACCTCCATTTCGATGGCCAGCATTTCCAGATTGAAACGATAGCATCAGTCAGCAATGCATTGTCCTCGTGGTTCTTGATTGCCCTCACAGCACAACGAACTCTCTGCGTTATTTTCCCGTATCGCATACGAGCACTGTGTACACACAAAACCTCCGTTGTTGTCGTTTGTGGTGTCAGTTTAATAATACTATCAATTTACTGCTTCGAATTTCTTCGACCGACTGAGAGCCATCCTACCCATAATGCAACTGATTGGGAGCTAGATGATGACTGCAGATGGAAGTCGAGTTTTATTCAAAAGTACTACGTGATGAGGAGCTTGAGTGACATTATCATCACATCACTAGTTCCCTCCGCACTCGTGATTGTATTCAACTGTATGCTGCTGACCAGGGTGCTGAAACTAGCCAGAAGGGCACGCACGAACCTGACAGCTGGTCAAGCGGACCGACCCAGCGTTTGGGAGAAGAGAGCTTCATCGCTGACCATCACACTCATCACAGTGTCCATCACCTTCCTTCTGTTGACTGCGCCAGACAATGTTTTTACTCTGGCCCCTTTATTGAAGATGGAATTTAATTTTAGCTTCGATATTTACACCATTCTTCATCTTCTTCACATTAGCAATAGTGTTATTCATTTTTACTTGTATTGCTTGACTGGAAACAAATTTCGTGCTGAAATGAGGAAATTTGTTTCTGGCTGTCGTAACCTTTTACTTAGCAACTGATGTAGGTGGATGGCTATTCGAGAGGTACTGATAAAGGACATCTTCGTCGTGATCGGGAAATCTCTCTCTATTAAAACTTACCGACTGCAATGTGGATGCCCTCTCGGACCATATCAAGGAGGTGTTCTTGACCTCGACCGAAAAGCAAAACAGCAGCTGCGTTCACTCCTGTGGGCACTGCTAGGTTACTCAGATCCTTCACCACAGTCTGGTAAGAGTCTTCAATATCTCTTCTTCGCCAACTTTGATCAACTCTACTGGGACATTGTCCATACCCGGGGGACTTTCCTCCCTTCAGGCTCCGAACAGTCTGCTAGGACTCCACGTAGGACTAGCAGATCTTCAATCACAAGAGAAGCTTGCCGACAAAGGTTATGGAGTGGGCGAACTATTTTCTGGGGGACCTCGTGCTGGCTGGAGTTCACCTTTGAACCTTCATCATATCTCCACAACGTCTGGTTCTTCCTCTGCAAGTTTCTCGATGAAATAAAATGATATAGGTAGGATCAGTGTGCACGCCCTCATACAAAAAGTGCTTTAAAAATCATCATCACCATCGTCGTCGTCGTCATCAGTACCTCTCATGGGATCCACCGCTAGGCCCTATCTGTTCTTGTAGTAAACTCAAAGCATGATAAAACAAAATGTATGAACGAGGCCCTCAACCTTTTTTTTTTCAAAACAAGTTTTAAGTCAAGCTGAAAATGCTTGGAAACAAAGTGTTTGAAGACGACGTGAGAGGAAGTGTTATCTTCTCTTGCCATCAGATGGCAATGCTTTCTGAATCTTTCTATCACTTGCTAATTTCTCACGTGATCCATTGTCACCAGTGATAGGTTTCTGCTCTTGGGTTACTTTCAAACTCTGGAAATTGCTGATTTGTTAGAACTGACCTTTGATAGAAGATTTGTATCTTGGACATGTATGCCTCTTACAAGGATTGACACTGAAGTGTCGACAAGGGGTCTCTTGTCTTTAAACAGATCTTTCTTCGTCTGTTTGGAACATTCACTTCTTTTTTCTTCTCTCTGTGCCTTTACAGATATGTTTTAAAAAGTTGCAATTATTTTTATAATTCTGCAAACCAGTCCTTTTATACGTTTTAAAACTTCGGTTGTAATTGGCTACGAAAGTCCAACACTTTAGTCATTTTCTTGTTCTTCCTTCCTTCTTTCTTCGGCAGGCTGTTGTCCACAGATGCTACAAAATGACAAGACGAGACTATTTCAGTCCAAAATGTTAGTATTCTGCCAACCTAATATTATAAGAGTCTGTAACAAAGTAAAGAAGCATAAATAGTGGGCACAACATTTAGCTTTCGAAACAAGTAAAACAACTCTCTATAATGGATGGAAAGACGGAAAGATGGATGCGTGTTTCCCCAATCGTGCAACTTATAATCGTGCACGAATTATTTATTTGATCATCAATAATAATCTGTGACTGTCGCAGAATATTTCGTTTCATTAATTCATAAAATCAAACAGAGGATGAGAACTGGAACTCGAACCTTTCAAACGGACTGTTTCAATGTCCGCGTGCTCTTCATCGTGCATCAAGAGCCTGCGACCATTTGACGATGAAGAGTTCGGTCAACAACGCGACTGCGCGACGCGAGGCACGCGCTGACAACCGGAGATTGCGTGTCGTGCCGTCGTGAACGCCCACAAACAATAAGTGGCAAGTCTTCGCTGGACACGAGGTAGAGGATGTCGTCTTCATGACAAAACCCGACAGCTTGTCACAGATCCCAGCACATTGGCCATCCTCACAAACTAGGAAAGTCGGTGGATTCTTATCACTTGATAGAGGACCTCGAACTCTTCCCAGGTATTTATTTGTTTATTATTTTGTTTACTCAGTTTTTGTTTTGTTTTGGTTTTTTTGTCAACTTATTCAGTGAATGTGTCGTAAGTTTAAGGAGAAATGAGTAATTTTCTTAAAACTCGTCTCCACTTAGAACATTGTTTATAACGCCTGTCCTACCCTACTTTCGATGACCAGGACAAGTCAAGGGACTGAACAAAAGCGATTATTCTTTAAAAAATCAGTTTGTGTTGATTATAAAATAAAATAGTAAAAATTTTCTTTTAACATTTTGACTCTTAATATTTATGTGGATTTTTGTGTTCATAACTTGAAATAATTTAAAAAGCATTTTACAAAATTTGTCGGGCATTTACTTCGGGAGTAAGTGAGGGAGACTGGATGGTCTCTGGTCAGAAGGAGAATTGCAGGGATGCTAGTTGGGACAAAGGTGCAAAGAAAGAGAGAAAGCAGAGATTTTAGGTTTTGTTTCGCATGGCCGGAAGGGGTTCTTGAGAGATACTGTTGTATTTCTTTTAGTCATGATCAGACATAATGCTGGTCCCTCTGGTGTTGGGGTATATACCTTCTCTCATCAATCCCGTCACGATATGTCCCGACAGCATTCCATCCATTTGAAGTAGTATTATCCTGAATTCAAACAGTACATGTGGAGCAAAGTGTTTGGAAAATTGAACTCTCTTAGCACACCATAAAAAAATATTGCTTAAAAAGACAATAGCTCCTAATTGAAGATGGTGAAAATAACAATGGGTGATGTTTGTTTTATTATTGCTGCTGTTAGGGAAATATTAGACCGAGAAACCTATATTATTCTGGGAAATAGAGAACTTGAACTTTGCAATAAAAGTAATAAAAACTGCCTATTTTCACTCTTGGGACAGCAATAATCCAATAAAATTCAGTTTACTATTTAAAAAAGTCAACACATCTATCAACTGTATGTAAATTTATATATATATTTTGTTTTATTTTGCAGAGATTTTCAGACTATCAGCTTATTTTCAAACTCTATTTCAAGAGAGCAGAACTGAGGCGCGCTATCCACAATAACAAAACGCAACATCTGTTTCCATGGAAACAAATTCTTCGTGCCATAAATCTGTACCTGATTATCAGGATGCGTTAAACTGGACAGTAAAAATCAGCTGTCCTTTTCTCTTTGTCTTTGGAGCTACCGGCAGTCTCATGACCACAGTGTTGTGCCACCGAGTGAAGCTGCAGCCAGGAATGTCCGTGTATTTCGTGGCGTTGGCCATGGCAGACATGGCCGTGCTTATTTTCGATTTGATATTATTGTCTTGGCTGTCCTTATTAATTGAATTCGGCGACAAATGGATGGTGATTGACATTCTAGCATCGATAAGCAATTCTGTGTCGTCATGGTTCTTGGTCGCACTCACAGCACAAAGAACTCTTTCTGTTGTTTTGCCGCATCGTATACAAGTACTGTGCACACATAGAAAGTCCGGCTTTGTTGTCTTTGCTGTCATCTGTATAATAGTACCAATATACTGTCTGGAACTTTTTAGAGATAGTGGCTTTAGTCAGGCAACAAATGCATCCTCTACTAACTGTTTGCTGCTGACATCTTCTATTCAAAATTTTTACAAAATGAGAAAAATTACAGAAATAGTTATTTCATCATTAATACCTTCTGCACTTTTGTTTGTGTTAAACTGCATCCTAGTGAACAGGGTGATGAAATCGGTGAGAAAGGCACACACGCACCTGACAGCTGGTCAGTCGGACCAAGCCAATGTCCGGAAGAAGAAAGCTTCATCGCTGACTGTGATGCTCATTACTGTGTCCATCACCTTCCTTCTGTTGACCTTTCCAGACAACGTGTTTCATCTCATCGCCGTGACTATGGGAGTACCATTTCAAGTGAAGACTATTATTTATGATGTTCTTCATCTTCTTCACATCGGAAACAGTGCTGTTCATTTTTACTTGTATTGTCTCACAGGAAACAAATTCCGTGAGGAACTAGAAAAAATTTTCTCGTTTTGCCGAAACATAAAAATTTCACGTAACGACTAATATAACTCTAGGGTTATAAAGGATGTATACATGACTATACTAAATGTATTTGAAACATCTATGATAAATTTGTCATGCTTGTTCCCCAGTCGAACCATCTGCCTCGGGAGATATATGGTCTCTGAATTCTCAAACTTTAAAGGCAACCTTACCTTTTTTAGCTTTCGTATGTAGATAAAAAATGTGTACGTTGTGCTGAGAGAAATTTAGTAAAACTTGATTTCATTAATTAATGATAATCTTGAAAATCATTTAAAAGATTTGAAAAAAATAACGGACGATGAATTTATTTCCTACATTCTGTCTGCAGTTCTAGTAATAGAAATGTGATATTTCACGTCAATTCTAGACCATAATTTAAGTTATATAAGTATAAGTAGACTTCGAATTACTGTGTTAAATAATGTTGTAAAGATCTATGTGTTACAAACACGCTTTCTAATAATGAGCTTAAATAAAATTTTATTTATCCTTTCGTATTATGTCTCTTTTTCGAAATTTATCAGTGGAATAAATGAACGATCCCGTATCAGCGCCAAAAGGAGAAATTCACCCGATGCAGGACCCTGTTGCAAAAAGAAGCAATCAAGTGCATGTAATTTACAAATAAAAGAATGCTGAAGAGGCTAACTATTGAAGAAAGATTTACAGAGTAAGGCTATTTATAAAAGTAAATTCTTTTCCAAACTTCTAAGCCGCTGCAATATGCTTAATTTATGTTTTTATGCAAACAATAGTCGTTGAATTTTGTTGGTGACTTGAAGGACATAAACTAGTAAATAAAAACGAGGACAGATCAAAAGCTGTGGGCTCTGTATAGGCTGAATTCCACCATTGGCGCCAGATAACCACGAGCTTCCAAGAGACCTTTCACGCTGAAGAGGAATCCATCACCACTGAGCGCTTATCTCCTCCTGTTGTCTCTGCTCGTGTCAGATAACTGATGTTGTTGCAGTGGAGCACACGGGAAACCATAAGCTATGGTCAGGATGCACACAATCAGCTGTAATTTTCACCCTTCTTCAAAGTCACGTGCAGCGCACACTGGGTCGTGATTGTTGCCCCTTCAGACCAAGAACATAATAACGTCCTCAGCACTGCAGCCAAGAGCAGATAACCATACACTGCTTTTATAATTAGGATCTTCTGTAAATTTAATGGCGATGTGAAAACAACAACAACAACAACAACAACAACAACAAAAAAAAAAAAAGCAAGGGAACAATCACAAACATGCAAAAAAATGAAACAAGCAAAGAAAACATTCAAATAAATCACACAAAAGAAGTACTAAAAATGGTAAAAAACCAAGTAAAAATAAATTCTTGAAGTCAGGACAACAACGAGGGAAGCAACATTTTGATCAGCGGCAGCGTTACACCATCTAGAAGGTTCCACAAAGTTTCATGATGCTGGCATCGGGACTCTTTCTACAAATTTCAAAGAAAAATGTTAAAAATGTTTATATTTTTCGCGTTTCCTCCATCAGAAAAGTAATTTGTCTATGATTTATACACCGCATGCGAGTTCAAAATGCTTTACGTGTGACACAATATTAGCTTGACAGTGATGGTCATCACGGTATAAACAGACATACGCACTGATTCACAGATTTTTGTTATTTCCATTCATTCTTACCCTAGTTGAGAAACCTTTCTGCCTGTCAAGTTATGGAAGGGACGTCAAGAGGACAAGTCCTGTTACCCTGACGACGGATGTAATAAGCTTATGTATACATTTCAATATATGATAAATATGAATACATTTTAAAAAATTTCGTATCACGACATAAAGGCAGAAATTAAGTTTTTCTGTTTTTAATCTGTGCAAAGCTATAGACCATGATCGACGTTCGCATTATTCCATTTACATTTATTTCATCTATTTTTTAAACTTTCGTATCACGGCGTAAAGCTCCAATTTACAATTAAATACCAAATATGATCATTTAAAAATATTATGGTTTTTTTAATCTGTGCAAAATTGTAGACCACGACATGCGAATTTTACTATTTAAAATTATTATTTTTTTGTAAATTTCGTATTGTACGACGTCAGACCAGGACGCACGCATTACATCTTTTAAATTCAGTTCATATATTTTTACAATTTTGTATCACGATGCAAAGCTACGGTTGAATACCTAATAGGATGATTTAAAAACAAATCTACATATTTCGATAAATTTCTGCTATTTAGGTATCACTGTCTTCAACAGGCGAACTTCTCGCCTAATTGGTTGGTTTCTAGACTATGGTCAGAGAGGGTAGATATACCTTTGTCCATACTTGTTAAAAAAAGTTGCGTCCCTTCGAAACGTGATGCTACCAGAGTGCAGCCTCTCTATATCTACGCTCTCTGCTATGGTTACGCTTGGCTGCCACGCTCAGGGCAGCAGTTGGTTCGTTGGCGACCTGCTAGAAGTTAGCCCCTCGACTTCTGTCCGCTTTTATTGGGCCTGGAATGCTCCTTTGGGTGAATATGAAGACGTGTATTAGGTGCACGATGATGATGACGATGATTGATTGATGACGACGACGAAATAGGAAAATACAAGATTTGCGTCTGAAATCAAAGTTTCTCGTGTCCAAAAAATATCCTTGCAGTTAGCTGGAATTTTACCTGACGTTGATGGCACGAAACTAAATATTGAGGGAGGAGCACCCAGCCAGCATTATCTTTAACTCCTCAAATGTCACATTTGACAGTGTGATTACAAATGTTTGCAAGACAACCTTCTGTCAACATCATGTCAGGCTTATAATAGAACGTGATTTTTTTTTTGGCGGAAGATATGCTGTCAGCTTTACACCATAAATGGAAATGCAAAAATCAGCCATTGTAGGCGTGCGAAGAATTAGTTGGCATCACAGACTCGGACATCATCAGTAGCATCGTTGCTGCAAATGGACAAACAGCTGGTGGAGCACGACTGGGTATGACAATTTTTTTCTGGTTCAGTATTTGTTTACTTTTATTGACAAGTTCACTGACTGATGGTTTTTGTGTCCTACTAAAAGTTTAGAACTTACAATCACTAATTGTTGCTTTTTGGACATCAACAGGAAGTAAGTTACTTAAAATTGCTCTATCGGTCCTGGTAGCTTTGTGTTCAACACTCGGTGTGTGAGCATAGGACTAGAGCAGTAAGAACCTAAAATTTAAAACAGTAGTTTAAAAACAGGAATTCCGCCACAGGGCATAGATAGTAAGAAGGAAAATATATGTAGAAACCTGAAATCTTATTTAAAATGAACTAAGGATGAAAGTATAAAAGGGAGGGAGGTGTAAAGGAAAGACTTAGGAATGATGACTGCAGATTATTTTAAAACTATAGAAAATCCATGCATGGAAGTTTCCAAATTAATCCACTCTTGTATTTTAACTAGGCCAAAGAAGTTTTAATGATTATTTCTAATGTATCATGCTGTGTCATGTTTTACTCGACTGATAGAGAGATGACCAAACTGCTTAGCGGGGTACCTTGCAGGTTATTGTATTTCATTTTCATACCTCGGTCCATGCCGCAGCTTATTTGATGACGCGAGCACTAGCGTGGGTCACGTAATGAAAACGCGCCAAATCATCGTCTGACTGATAACTTGTGTTTGTCAAGCACTTGATCCTTGGAGCCTGTGCATCAGATTCATCAACCTTCTCTGAAATTTCTCTTCTGACACAATTTATTTTTTGATAGTGTTTCACCATTGCATATTGTCTGTTCGTGTCATTTTTCCGTTTTTAATCCACCTTTAGGGATGAGACTGATATATCCAGTAAAATGAGAAAAAATCCAACAAAAAGTTAATGTTTCCTTTTATGTACTTTGCACAGCAGCTCCACGCGAGGTTACTGAGAACTGCTTCCATGTTAGAGGTAATAACGACTGTCTTATTTAGCACCTCCATTTGGCACGTAAATTAAAGAACTTCTTTCAAATCTTTCAACCCTATCTAACTTTTGTCTGCCTGTTTGGACCTATGAAAAATAAGAACAGTAAATTTATTTATGTCATTTCAAGAATCAGATTCTTAATGTATGATTGAAGACACTGACGGTTTCTTTTGGAAAAATCCCTGAGATGGTGAGATGAGATAATTAGTTAAACCCAGTCATACTAGAGATGATGTCTTAGTGACTTTTGCTGTGTCTTCTTCTTGTCTTTTTCTCTTTTCCCATTTTTTTCTTTCCGTCTTGAAATTTGTCACTCTGTCAAATTGATTCTGCTATCCTCTAGTTGAAGAAAAATCGTATTGCAAACTTCTTTGTAGAATTTCGATTCAAACTAAAGGTTTTGTAGCCATCTTTTAGAAAGGTTTCATTTCATGGACTCAAAAATCAAGATACATTATTTTTTTCAAAATTTAATCCTTAAATTTGTGTTTGTTGTTTTTCATGTCAAAAAGCTATACGTTGAAATTGTTTTCAGATGACTGCCATTGACTGAGTGAAGAAGCCAAAAGGTTCCTCCACAGGTAACAGATATCACTGCTAGAGGAAGGAAAATGAATACGACAACAAATGTTTCTGATGAAATAAATGACCTGCCAGAAAGGGATCAATTTAAAACCCTTTGGAAAGCTGGAAAATGGATTTTGTTAGTCACTTGTCCTCTTCTGCTTGTGCTGGGCACGTTTGGGAGTGTCATGACAATCATTATCTGCCGTCGCTTGAAGATGAATCCTGCAACATCGGTGTACCTGACAGCACTGGCACTCTCAGATTTGGCAGTTTTGTATTTTGAACTATTCCTGCAGACATGGCTACCCACCCAGTTCGACTTGAAAATTACTGACATGTACAGTGGGTTTTGTGTTATAAACCCGTACTTGGCACAAGTGAGTAGTGCTTTATCTTCGTGGTTTCTCGTAGCGATCACAGCACAAAGAGCAATTTCTGTCATATTTCCTCTACGCATAAATGTTTTATGCACGAATAAGAAATCTGTTCTCGTCGTGTGTTCTCTCACTGGCATTGTTCTACTCGCGTACTCGCACATGTTCTTCATCAGCTGGACCGATGAAAACATATCGGAAAAATCATCCAGTTTTTGCCAATATAGGGGCGACTATTATATGTATTTCTACATGTTCGTGTGGTCCTGGGCTGATCTTTTGATAGCCTCTGTCGTCCCTTCGGTTTTGTTGCTGGTGTCCAACGGGGTCCTGGTCAAGAAGCTGCTGACGTCGGTGAGAGAAGCGCGGGAGAGCTTGAGCGCAGGTCACGCCAGCTGGGTCAACGACCGCGAAAAGCAGGCGTCGTCGTTGTCCGTGATGCTGGTGATTATGTCTTCTATCTTCCTCATCTTAGCTCTTCCTGACCGAGTTTTCGTCCTGATCTATCCCTTTCTGAGCTCCGATTATTTTCCCATCAGCTGCTTCATCTATCATCTTCTTCGTCTCATGCATGTGTCCAACAGCGTTGTGCATTTTTATCTGTACTGCCTCCGCGCCTACAAGTTTCGCGCCGAAATGATGAAAATGATGCCATTCTGCAGAAAAGTTAAACGAATCCCTGGTGATTCCATTACTGCAAAAACTTTCAAGCTGAGCACTGTGTTGTCAAACTAAACACCAACATGTTTCACCCATTTGTTTACCGATAAACGAAAATTCAAAAATATGTATCACTTTGATTGAATTATTCATTCTTTCAAAAGCATGGAGTCAAAACAGCAGATCAGCTAAGTTTTATGCTGTAATTACTCTGTAATTACCTTTAATCGCCACCCAAATGTCATCTTTAGGAATTGTATATTATTGTATGTGTGTAGGAAACTTAACAGAATATTGATTAGTATAGGATGCTAATTCTCCCGAATTTAAGTATGAGACGAAAGTTCGATCCATATAATGGATCATGTGTCATAACATTAATTTTAATACTCTTGTTTTTCTGGTGAGTGTTTTGTTTTTGTTTTTGTTTTTTAGTTTTTGTTTTTTGTTTTTTTTTTGTTTGGGTTTTTTTTGTTGCTACATTTGTTATAGGTATGTGGCATGAAGTGTCTATAAATGTAGTTAAAAAGATAACTGCTCATCTTGTTCTTGTGCCTGTAAAAAGTCAACATGTTACTGTCAGTGAAATCTTACGGTCGTCACCATTGGACAAAAATCTTTCAGTATCAAGCAAAATTTATATATTGTTGTTAATCTGTTGGTGTTTCTGAGATTCTTAGCATACATTAAACAATGTTAGAATTCGGAAAACCATAATTTACACACGACTTCCGTTGCCTACTAGACAAAAGAGATTATCACCGTGATTAAAAATTTCCATGATTTCAAGACAAAGTACCATGACAACCGTAAGTATGATGAAGAGAAAAAAAAATCAGATCTGATTCATTTTTTGCAGGAACATGTAGACAGACATTTTGTGTGTAGACATTGTAGTAATTTGTGAGGTGAAAAGTTTCAGTGTGCCCCGGATGTTTGAAACTTCGTAGTGTGACTAGAATTTACGTCAAACGTGACGCAATCTCTACCGGCCATTTTTGTTTACGTCGGCGATGACGCAGTTAGCGCATTGAAACATGCAAAACATGCGAACAACAAGAACACACAGTAGGCCAGGATTATCATATATATATATATCCTGAAACCTTTAGTCATCTATTGATATAGTGTCAGGTTCAACAAAACAAAAATAAAGATGTAAGCAATCTAAGTCCGACTGTATGTCAGAGGAGAACTTTCATCATCAACAAGTTCGTATACTTCCCCTGCTTATCCTTTTCCTTTCTTGCGCTAACCCTTATTTAGCTACAGTAAACTGCTAAGACATCTTTAAACAAAACCCAGGTTTGCTGATAATGTAATCATATCACAAGTATTTGTCAAAGTAACCTGAAATTTTCTAAGATGAAAGTGTAGAACTGTGTTGTGACTACCTTAATGTTGATATTAATAACCCTACAGTAAGAGCTCGGTAGATATATTTCCTTTTTTATGAAGGAAGCCTAATGTATAGAGACTCATGTATGATATGAATTATTATGTATTTCAAATGTAACGTGAAGATCATCACATTGTTACGAAATTTCGACAAACAATGTGATGTCCATCCAGGTCACAATCATCTTAACATTCTGTGTACTGTTCCTCGTCACTAGAAATAATGATCTATATAAACAGGTCATTTTTCTCACAGTACCCGATAGTCTTTGTCTTCTTGAAACACGTTTTACAACAAATAAAAAAAGATTTATATATTCAGTAAAACATTTCATCGTAGAATTTACCTGTGTTTTTTTCTCTTCAAATGTGTTTAGTATGCATTGTTTTCTAACTTACAAATCTTTTAGTTTTCATCTTATTTTTCACAGATTTTAAGTCGAGCACCTTTTGTGTGAAATATTCATTCTGAATAACCTATCTATTTGTACGTCTATCTCCACATCTCATCTATTTCTTGCAGAGGTGTATCTGATGATATTGCTATTTTATGAACTATTGGTGTTACGTCTCTAATACTTTCTTCAGTGTTTAAAGCCTTAAAATATCAATGTAATAAATAGTAGTGATCGATCTCATTGTGCAATAAAATTGTATTGATGTATGATGTGTGTTTGTCTGCAATGTGTACATTTTCAGAGAGCTATGGTTCTAGTACATAAGCTGTGACGTGGATGTTAAATAATGGCAAGCCAAAGTTATCGGTCTTTATTTCAAAAGTTAACAAGGGAAAAATCGCCACTGGAAATTGAGAATTTAATCCCATCACCTTGTGGAAAACTTATAAACTCAAGCTCCGTTTTCTTCCAGCACTGTACGATGCTCTTCTGGACAGCAAGACCTTGCCTACCCTGGTCACTCTTCCCCCGAAACACTCCCCTCATCGGCAGCTAACATCTTTTGGTGATTTCAAGAGGCTTCTTACGACTAATCTCTTTAAAAGCACTTTCAATTACAATCACTCTCCTCCTACCCGAACTTTGGGCAGTCAGTGGCGCAACGGTTAGTCCCTGTCACCACTACAGTGAAGGTTGGCTGTCCTGGGTTCAGACCTCGTCTCGGGTACACTGTTCTTTCTCTGCACGTGGCATCTGTTGACAGGTCTGACTGTCTTGTCGTGATGTAGGCTTTGTTGCTGGCAAAACACCAATTCCCCGTATTTGTTTGAACTGTCTGTCTGTCAGTCTATTGGTAGAGACTTGCAATCCGCTGTTGGTGTCTGCTATCAGATCGATGTCGTCTGCAAAACATATATTGCATATTGGTCTCCAACCTAAATAAATAGAAATGTGATGGATGTAGATGAATTCTTACAAGACATTTTTCAAAACTGCTGAACTTGTCCATCATATTTGTCCGAGTGCGAGTGCATCGAATGCTCGAGTGGCACAAAAATAATAATCACATATTTTATAGAAAGTTTGCGCACAAAAAAACTAGAAATGCAAGAAAAAATGTCGGTACTTTCCATCTAGTTATCTAAATATACTGTTGAATAAATATAAGCACTACATTCCATCTACATTTTATCAAAACTAAATATAAGCGTCTCTTAAATTTTATCCCCCCTTAAACCCCACCCCACACACATAAATGTTTGCCCAGTCTGAGATATAGATTGACAGGTTCGCATTCTCTAAATACATACATGCCCATCCTCCCTAAGAACAGAAAGCTCCAAATGATCATTTAAACATAGTAAAAGTTAATCAAACATTTACAATATGATCGTGCCATGAAAAAAAAAATTATATCAAAAAAGGCTCTTTTGCCAAACACTGGATAGACCGAAGACACTGTATTTAACTTTATGTTACAAAAATATTACTTGGAATCAAACATTCTTTGGTCAACAACCACTGTTTCTATCCAGTTTGGAAATGAAGTAAAATAGTTCAACTTCGCTATACAAATTTTATCTTGCTAAAAGATGTGAGCTCTCTATTTGTCTTTCGTTGTTCCATTTTCGTTTCGTTAAAAAGAATGTAAATGTCACTGTATAATTACAGATTTACGTGTGGCTGTAGTAAACACTAGAGAGTCAATATACTCTTGTCTCTCTCTATATATATACACACGAGCATAAAATCCAGAAACAATGGATGGACAAGTACATTTATAAAGTATGGCATTAGGACCTAAGATTAAAGTATCATGGGAAACACTGTTGTTACAATAAATGTAAATTGTGCAATTAGACTAACCTTTGACGTCGGAACAAAATCACTGTAGACATGTGAAAGTAAGTATTCATGCTTGTTACAGCGGCTAGAATATTTAATAAATGTAAAAGTGGCTAGAATATTGAATACTTGTAACAGCAACTAAACTATGTCAGTATTAAGACTCGGTTTCAATGAGTTCAGTAATTTTCTTACGTTAAATTAATAGAAGGCAGGTAATTAATTGTGTGATTGCGTTTTGTGTTAACACAGGCAAAACTTCACAAAAGAATTATTACTGATAGATTATTAATTACAAAACTGTTTTATATTGGTAACGCCGATCTATATGATTGCTTTTGCAGATCCAGAGAAACATGGAGTCAGTGTTCTTAAAAAAAACTTGCTACCTTAGACAGAAAAATTAAGTTAAAATCGCGTATGTGAGATTATCTTTAACAGAGACAATAATGTCTTCAGCAGAAGCATACATAATAAACATTACCGATACACTTCCGAAATCAACTTATTTTAGTACATCCTTAAAAAAGAAAATAATGGCTTCAACAGAGGCACACGTGATGAGCACTGCAGACAAACAAGAATGGTTTCCGTCAATAGACATAATCACAGCGTGGCTTGTTGCAACATGGCTTGCAAAGATCATGTGTCCATTGTTACTGGTCTTTGGTACTTTTGGTAGTCTGATGACCATCGTTATTTTTCGTCGCCTTAAAACACATCGGACTGTATCTGTGTATTTCACGGCGCTAGCAGTGTCAGACTTAGCTGTTCTGTATCTAGACTTAATACCATATGTATGGCTCCCACTTATTTTTGATATTCACATTCAACATTTTCATTATTTAGTTGATATAATTCAACAGTATGTTATAAATGTTAGTATGGCTATGTCGTCGTGGTACTTGGCTATACTGACTATACAGAGAGCTATATCTGTGGCTTTCCCTCATCGTCATCACACACATTGCACACATAGGAGACCTGAAGTTATTGTTTGCTTTATTACTGGAATAATACTGTTGGTATACGCTATTAACCTTTACCAAATAGAATATAAAAATAAACCTACTTTAAAGAATACTCCACCTCACGTTAAGAATTATATGTTGTTTAAATTTTACGTGTTTTCATGGGTTCATGTCTTAATTGCTTCCCTCATTCCTTGCGCATTGCTGGTAGTGTCCAACTGTGTCCTGGTGAGACAGGTGCTCAAGTCGGTAAAATTTGCACGACTGAGACTTACATCCGCCGCACACACTGCGCAGGTGAGGTCACGGGAAAGAAAGGTCTCGTCTCTCACAACATTGATCATTATTTTGTCCTTGAACTTTATAGTCTTAACATGTCAAGATAACGTGTTTTATTTTGTTACTCAGTTTCTGAAATCTGACAATTGGAACGAAACTGTGATTTGGAGCATTGTTTTTACTATTTTGCACTTATTGCATATCTGCAGCAATGCTTCACATTGTTATCTGTATTGCATAAGTGGTTACAAATTTCGGTCAGAGATGATAAATGTCCTGTTGTCTTTTGCAAATAAGACCGTTTTTTAAAACGTTCAAAAAGCATCAATGAACAGACCCAATACGCTAGCTCCATCAGTAGAAACAACTGACTGGCATCTTCTAGAAGAGCGTCCGTAGAGTGAATTCCTTCTAAAAAAAATATAGAAGCAAAGATGAATAAACCTTCATATCTTCTGTGCGAGCAACTGCAGTCTTCCCGTATGGTGTTTGTTTCCCTGTTTCAACAAATCGCAGCAGTTTGTCACAGTAATCTCACTAAAATCTTCTTAGATGGTGTCGGTCTTCTTCTTCCTGAAAGTTCCCTAACGGGTCTGAGAGAGGCAGAAGCTGTGTGGCAAGAATTGTCCCCTGTCTGTTTATACAGGGGTTTATGTCAGGTGATACCTCTCCACACACGCTGTTGGAATTCTGTATGTGGAAATACGGATAGAAAATGGTACTGGAGTACTTTAGTTTTGCCAAAAGATGTATGTACAGTAAATATTTTGAACAACCTATATGTTATTAAGAAAGATCTTTTTAATATTCTCGGAAGAGCAGGATTGAAAGCGCGGTAGCTGGGTGTTATTAATTTTCGCTGAACGACCCGTGAACACCGTGTGCATCGTTTTCCTTATAGTTACGCGTTAATGTGGTTAGTCAGAGTGGTTAATATAGGTTCCACCTATGTCTGTAGCTGCCCAGAGACAATGTCTAGTGTTTGGCGAGAAAACGCGAGATTTGTAAGACTGTACGCACATGATATTCATTTCCAATCTGTATTTCCATATTTTCATGTTTTTCTTTTGAAAGTGTTTTAAGTCTTTTTTTTTTTCTTCTTCGCTTGACGCTTAGGATGTAGTGTAGGAAACAAGGAATTTATTGTAAAAAGATGTGCAGTGAAATAGTTTTACTAAAAATGATGTTTGGATGATGCTACCCCCAAAAGTACTTTCCTCCTTTCGGAATGAAACTCCCCTTGGCTGAAAAAAAGAAGAGAAAAAAAATAGTTATGTAACTATATATGTTCGACCAAAAGATTTGTATAAGGTTCCTCCTATTGATCTAAGGTTGCCAATCCCATAGTACTAACAGCTATTCATTTTTAAACATTCATTTGTCTCTGCAATTCTTGTATGAATACATACATAGAGTACATGTACTAAATCTTTGTGTAGAATAGTGCGCCCGACACTACAACTTACTATCCAACATAAGCTCACTATCAACATTCAAGGCGCTAAAAAGGAAATCATCAAACAAAATAAAAATGCTATATGAGATATAGTCTCTTGTAAATACGATTAACTAAGAAAACGGAGACATCAAGTTCTTTTGAATTTCTTCCCACCTTGGAATATAAGATGTGATTTTTTGCTGCAGTAGTATTTGTATTATCCTTCAGGAAGTTTCTAATGAAGTACACTCTTATCTCTATTGTAGACAGAGAAAGACAATAAAGACTTATGATGTTGTATTGTCTTCAGAGTCCATTGTTCTTTTTGTGGTGAAAAGCTGAAAAAAATTAAAAAAAATTCTGAACCATTTTGCCCGCATAGTCCTGCCGAATTCCTCCACTGAGCTGCTCACGACACTTCACTGGCATCCGGTTATCCCACTCATCGAGTACATAGTTTTGCTTTCTCTGCGACAGTATTTTAAAGCATGCTCAGATTCATTCCGTTTGTCTTCGTTCTTTGACTGGCGTGTGTCGTTAGGAGAAGCACATAAGTAAACAGCTAAAGCAAACCTCTCAGTATCTTGAATGGAAATAACAAAATACACTTTCACGACCATGAAGGACAGTCTGCGACTGTGTCGTGCAGGCTCACATGACGAAACCAGACGAGATAATGCTGAGTAGCTGTTGAGAATAGTAATTCCAGATGTCCTCGAGTTGCAGTTATCTCAAATCCTTTCAACAGCAGTACCATTACGAGGGATTTATACTTTTTCGAAAACTTGATATTACTAATGCGCCAGAACCTGATGTCGACTTTTCCGGTGCATCGAGTGTACCGTGAATAGCTTATCGCTAGAATTTGACTCAATACAAAAAAATAATAATCCCCGTTATTATTTAATAAAAATGTTGCAAAACATCGTAAATGCAAACGAACAGATGTACCTTCTACCTGAATTTCTAAATATATTGTTAAATAAATATAAGTACTAGATTCCCTTTACATTTTAGTAGAACAAAATATAAACTTTTTGTGCATCACACACGCGCACACACACACACACACACACACACACTCACACACACACATTTATGCACGACCAGTCACATGTAGATTTACAAGCTTGCATTCTCTAAACTCACATACGCCCATCCTCACCGGGGACAGAAAGTTCCAACTAATTATGTAAACACAGTAAAAGGCCATCAAGCATTTACAATATGAGCGGGTCGTTTTGAATAAAAACATTTTATAACAAAAAAATGTCTTTTGCCAACAACTGTATACTTTCTCTTCCAAGGAACAGTTATTTAACTTCGTGTCACAAAAGGAGTTTATTTTTGGACGCAAACATTCTGGAGTCAACGAAACGTGTTTCCATCCTTTCTGAAAATAAAGAAAAAAAATTCGTACGAGCTCGACAAATTCTAACTTGCTCGAAGATGCGAACTCTCTATTTGTCTTTCCTTATTTAACATTTGTTTCGTTGTCAATGCGGATCTATCATTACAGTTTTACATGGTTCTGTAGTCAACACTAAAAGGTTAGTATGATATCTTCTATATATATATATACACACACATCATAAAATTTTCAAAAACGGAGGGAAAAGTACATTTATGAACTATGACATCCCGTTACAATGGTGTCATGTTAAAAGACTGTGGTTATAACGAATTTCAATCGTATAATTAAAGAGGGTTTCAGAGAAAGTCTTCCGAATATTCTCGTCTTCCAGTTCGTGTCGATATAAATAATAACGAGACTTTGTTGGAGACGTATTGTTTTACAAAATGTATCTATTGCATTGTCAAGATGTTAAAAAAAATTGTTTCAGTTAACAGGTTTCAGTGGTCAACAAACTAATCAGACGTGCAGCAGATTAGATTAACCCAAAACGTACCAAGTTTATGTTTGAGTACATCCTCACTCATTACTAAAAAGAGAAGAAAGACAAAAGGAAAATTATACAGTAGTCGGTATTTTTTTTTTTTCGAAGAAGCGCAATATGATTTGTAACAGCGGCTAGACTATGTAAGTATCAATTTTTGTATCATGGTTAAACTATGTAAGTATTAATACTTGTAACAGCCGCTAGACCAGGGGTGGCAAAGTTTTCTGTTTGCCTCCCGGTCTCCAAATTTTGTTTTGCGGCGGGCAGGTAAAATACCAAAAAGTCTAGGCCAGGTGACTACAAAACAAACCTAGTGATAAAGGAATAGACAAGAAATTTGTACATAATGGTGCTAACTTACCGAATTTATTGTGCCAAGAGATGTGTGAATTCGCTCACCATGAAATTTTAAAATCAGCTTTCCCTTTGAAGGCAGCCGCCACCCGATGGTCTCTAATGGCCCCATCAAACATGTCAGCAGTGTTATTTGTTATCTATAAACTTTGTCTGTGTTAGAATGTTACGGACTGTCGAGCTCTGACGCTGTTCTACTTGATAAATTAAATTAACGGAGGCTAAATAAAAACAAAATAAAACAAGTGAACCGCATTTTGGCAGACAGGCTGGTCGACGGACGTCCGCAGGCCGTACTTTGCTCACTCATGGACTAGACTATGTGAATATATGTAATAGTGGCTAGACTGTGTAAGTACTAATACTTCTAACAGCGGCTAAAGTTATGTAAATATTAATTAATACTTTTAATAGTGGTAAGAATATCTAGGTATTAATATTTGGTTTAAATGAGCGCTATGATCTTACTCGTAATCAAGACAAGGGAGGCAAATAACGGTATACTTGCTGTTCGTATTAACACGTGACAAGACGAAACTTCACAAGAAAATTATCAAAGATAGTTTATAAATCATAAAAAGTTATGTTGCTATATATTAGTAACACGATCATTATGATTCTTTTTGCAGATCCTGAGAAACGTGGACGCAGTGCTTTCACTAAGAATACTACCTTAAAAACGCGAAAAAGTTAAGTATCGGGTATGTGAGACATTTAATCTTTAAAAGATGGAATAATGTCTTCAACAACAGGAAACAGGATAAACATTACCGATACAGTTCAAAAACTATATGATTTTAGTACACGAGCAGACCTAGTGACAGTATGGAGGACCGTTACATGGATGACAAAGATCACGTGTCCATTGTTACTGGTCATTGGCACTTTTGGTAGTCTGATGACTATTGTTATTTTTCGTCGCCTTAACACACATCGGAATGTATCTGTGTATTTCACGGCGCTAGCAGTGTCAGACTTAGCTGTTCTGTATCTAGACTTAATACCATATGTATGGCTCCCATTTAGTTTTGATATTCATATTCAACGTTTTCATTATTTAGCTGACATAATTCAACAGTATGTTATAAATGTTAGCATGGCTATGTCGTCGTGGTACTTGGCTATATTGACTATACAGAGAGCTATATCTGTAGCTTTTCCTCATCGTCATCATACACATTGCACACACAGGAGACCTGAGGTTACTGTTTGCTTTATTACTGGAATAATATTGTTGTTATACTCTAAAGTCTTTTACGAAATAACATATCAAAACACAAATAACCCAAAGAATATTTCCCTTGACGTTGAGAATTATATGTTATTTAATTTTTATGTATGGTCATGGGTTGATGTCTTGATTGCTTCCCTCATTCCTTGCACATTGCTGGTAGTGTCCAACTGTGTCCTGGTGAGACAGGTGCTCAAGTCGGTAAACTTTGCACGACTGAGACTTACATCCGCCGTACAAACTGCGCAGGTGAGGTCACGGGAAAGAAAGGTCTCATCTCTCACAGTTTTGATTATTATTCTGTCCTTGAACTTTGTACTGTTGACATGTCCAGATCGGGTTGCTTATTTTGTTAGTCAGTTTGTGAGACCTAATGATCGGAATGAAACTGTGATTTGGATCATTGTTTTTACTATTTTGCACTTATTGCATATTTGTAGTAATGCTTCACATTGTTATCTGTATTGCATAAGTGGTTACAAATTTCGGTCAGAGATGATAAATATTCTGTCATCTAATGCAAGTAAGATCCTTTTTCTTAATTGTTCAAAAACAATGAATGAAACGACCCAATACGCTAGTTCTATCAGTAGAAGAAAATGAAAGCTCGGATTAATAGTGTTAAATCCCAAAATGTCTTGGAATAACTAATAAACGTTAACTCTGCAGAAATAAACGAACAGTTGCATCTTCTGTTCACAGTCTCGTAATTTTAACCCTGTATAACCTTGGTACAGTTTTAAAGGCAGCTATTTATAACTTTAATATTAATTAATCTAAATAAGAAATATAAACGTTTATGCTATGTCTGCTTAAGTACCTTTGGGAAATATCATCCACTAGTCATTGTATAGCCTGCTTAGGATATTTTACATTCAAAACTATCGTCACTTAATGCCGTTATTAAATTATATTATTATCACTTATTTCTGTATGCAGTAGGATGGGTCTTGAAGAAGGAAAGGAAATGTTTAACGCTTATTCCTCTTATTCTTATCAAAAAATTATTCATATTTCAAATTTATACCATTCATATCACACAACTAGCCTTCGTCGTCAACAAGCTGCAGTAGTGGATTACTTGATGCAACCTGCCTCATCATTCTAAATCTCTTTCAATTGTGTCGGTCTTCTTCTAGCCTGACATGCCATTGATAAGTCTGACAGGTGTTAAATCTTACCTTTATAATGGTCAAGGCTGCGTAGCACCTAACTTACCGTTCTGTTTATCTGGTGGTTGGTTTGTGTTTGGAGACTCCTCTCCCTGCATGCTGTTGAAATTCTGCTTCTTTGGCTTCCAATCGCAATTTTTCCCTTTGTCGAGATATCACAGACAGGTGTAGGGTTGAGAGTGCCCACAAGGGTCGCTTATGTCGCTTATGTCGCTTAACTGTTGAGAGGTTCCGGGTGTCAAACGAGTTACAATCTTCTTTCGTTAAATATGATCTATCTACTGTTCACTAACACCCGTATTAACTAAACACTAAAGTATTTTTTCTTGTTGTACTTTGTTTCACACGTCGTGAAGTTTTTTTTTAATAAATCTGTGGAGGGCTTGGAGGGCTTCTCGTCAGCTGCGAGTCTTTTATTTTCACTGAATGTTGTGTGAACCCTGTATCGCTTTTCCCTGCAAACCTCAACAGGGATTGTCGAAGTGGTTTATGTGACTTCCACCTATGTACCCAGGTTTCCGCAGCAAAAGATTCGGAAGTAAATTGTAACACTTTACGCACAAAATATTCAATTTGAATCGATATTTGTATGTTGTTTTGTTGCTAAGGATGGAGAGTAGGAAAGAAGAAATTACACGGTAATTACATGTCATATAGGTATGTAAATGAAAGGATGTTGACAAAGTACGTTATCAAGAGAACTGACTTTCATGGAGCAGTCCGCGATCAAACGGATCGTTAAATAATGGTAAAATTTCCACGCACACACACTCGCACACACACACACACACTCTTTTTCAACGAAGTGCACATGGATCTTAATAAAAACAAGATTTACATAGCCCGACTTTTTACATTCTTTGTATCTACTGTATGATGCCCACTTGAAAAAAAATAATTTGTAAATACTGGCACTCCTAAGGAGTATGCTCTTAGCGGCTACAAACAAGAACGAGACATGAAGTGATACGAGGGACAGGAAAACATACAAATAACATATGAACTATAAAAGCATAAACAACAGTACTAACGAAAAATAAAAGGAAAGACAGAAAACGCAAAGAAGAACCAAATAACAAGAGCAAGAGCTGAGAGTAGCATGATATTGCAAAAGGAAGAATGTGAAAAAAGAGCTAGCATTATGGGATAGGTTGTTGGGAGTAATGTTTACGAAGAGGTGCTTTTTCAGTGTATGGATATGGACTGTTGGGTTTACGCAAAAAGGAATTATAAAGAAGAATGTGAAAAAAAGATAACTGCGTTTTGGTTGTCTTACATATTCATCAAAAACATCTGTTGTCAACACACTATTCTGACGACTAGCAGTTGTTTATGAACATTTTTTTCTTTTATTAGGTGCTATCAGTAATTTGAATTTTTAAATTAAAACTCAATGCACCTCCGAGCTCAATTTATCAACAGTAGTACCTCTTACCTTATATGCAGAAGATCAAGCATAGAAGCATTTAACTGACATAAAAATATTTTATTTATATAATGGCACATAAAACACAGACTAATGAAACACATTGATTTCTCACAAACAGCAAAATAAACCTTCTCTACACCCCTAGGTATAGTTCCCCGACTGGTCACAAAATGGAAGAAACATCCTAGCGCAAAAGAGAAATTTATGTGTAACTATGTAGGTTTTACCAAGACATTTCTGTAAGGTTTCCGCTGGAGATCAAAGGTTACCAATTCCATTTTATATTGAGCTATACATCTTTAAGCGTTCATCTATCTGTTCAATTCCTGATGGATAGATACATAATTAGAGTATTTGTACCTAATGTAGATTTATAAAAAGATAAAAAAGATACTTGTCAGACCAGATAAATACAGATAGAGAAGCATTATCAATACAGCAGTCATCACCGTGTGTTCTCCCATCTTCCATCCCAGCTCGAGTTATTCTTTCCTGCTCTTAGGATAGAAGCTCAGATTTGAAGGTACATTTTGTTTACATGGACAGGGGTGTCTTAATGGCACGATCTCACGTGGTAAACTTAATTTCTTTTTAAGTAAAAGCTAGTATACGACATGAACATTCTGCTACGCACACACACACACACGCACGCACACACACACACACACAAACGCACACTTAAAGCCTTATGTAGATTGACAAGCTTGCACTCTCTAAACTAACCTACGCCCATCCTCATCCATAACAGCAAGATCCAAATAATTATTTAAGCGTAGTAAAAGGTCATCAAACTTTACAATATGCTCGGGCTCTTTCTTAGCAAAGCATTATAGAACATAAAAGTTTTTATTTTGCCCAACACTGCATACATTGTTTCCAAAGACACTGTGTTTAACTTCATGTCAGTAAAGTTCTTCTTTTTTGGAAGCAAACGTTTGGAAATAAAGTAAAAATAGTTTTTACGCCCTATACAAATTTTATCTTGATCAAAGATGTGAGGTCTGTATTTGTCTTTCCTTGCTCAACTTTTGTTTCGTTAAAAAATGAAATAAGGATCTATAATTACAGCGTAAGGGGGTGCAGTAGTTAACGCTAGCAATATATATATGTATATTATATGTAATCCAGAAACGGTTATAGACAGGTACATTTGTGTACTATGACATCCCACTCAAAGAGCAATCCTACTTGCAACAGTGGCTTGACTATGTAAGTAATATTACTTGTAACAGTGGCTGGCCTAAGTAAGTATTATTAACTCACCGTGTGAACTTCCTACTCGTAATCAAGATATTGGAGGTAAGTAATGGTCTGCTTAAAGTTCGTATTAATGTTCATGATTGATTATGACATCAAACTGTTATTTTATTGGTAAAGCCGATGTATACCTTATCTTTTGCAGATCCAGTGAAACGTGGACACAGTTCTTTTATAAAAACATATTACTTAGATACAAAAAAAGCAGCCAAAATCGTGTTAGACATTTAATCTTTAAAAGAAAGAATAATGCCACCAACAGTGCCGAACATGATAAACATTACAGATATACTTCTTAAATCAACTGAGTTTAGCTCCCGAGCAGACCTAAGCTCAGCGTGGCAAGTCCTGGTATGGATGGCGAAGATCACGTGTCCATTGTTACTGGTCTTTGGTACGTTTGGTAGTCTGATGACCATCGTTATTTTTCGTCGCCTTAAAACACGACGGAATGTATCTGTGTATTTCACGGCGCTAGCAGTGTCAGACTTAGCTGTTCTGTATCTAGACTTAATACCATATGTATGGCTCCCGTTTAGTTTTGATATTTACATTCAACATTTTCATTATTTAATTGGTTTATTTCAATATTATATTATATATGTTAGCATGTCGATGTCGTCGTGGTATTTGGCTATACTGACTATACAGAGAGCTATATCTGTGGCTTTTCCTCATCGTCATCACACACATTGCACACACAGGAGACCTGAATTTACTGTTAGCCTTATTACTGGGATAATATTGTTGGTATATGCTAAAATCGGTTATGACGTAACGTATCAAAACACAAATAGCTCAAAGAATATTTCACCTGACTTTGAGAATTATATGATATTTAATGTTTATGTATGGTCTTGGGTTGATGTCTTGATTTCATCCATCATTCCTTGCACATTGCTGGTAGTGTCCAACTGTGTCCTGGTGAGACAGGTGCTGATGTCGGTGACATTTGCACGACTGAGACTTACATCCGCTTCACACACTGCGCAGGTGAGGTCACGTGAAAGAAAGGTCTCATCTCTCACATCGTTGATTATTATTTTGTCCTTGAAATGTGTACTCTTATCATGTCCAGATCGTTTTTATCTCTTTGTTATAAATTTTGTCAGAACCGACGATTTGGACGAAAGGATTAAGCGGAATATTATTTTTACAATTTTGCACTTGTTACATATCTGTGGCAATGCTTCACATTGTTATGTGTGCTGTTTAAGTGGCTACAAATTTCGGTCAGAGATGATAAACATCCTGTCATTTATTGTAAATAAAACCGGTTCTTTTAACGGTTCAAAAAGTATGAACGAAAGAACACTAAACAGCAGCTCGATCCATAGAAGTAACTAACTAGGTTCTTACTTAGTATCTTGAATAGTTAACGAAAATGAACGAAAAAAACTCGCGCAGAAGTATGTCATTCTAAAGTGTTTGGTAAAAAGTAATAGTAGAACAAGGGTAAAGGTTGTGCCTCCTTGATTATATACAAGAATCGTCTGTTGATCGAAGTCCTGTAAAAAAAAAATTATGGGAAAAAGGTGGGAGCGAAAGGAGTAAACTTTTGTATCTTCTGTTCTGAGACTGGGTGTTCGCGAGCCGCTGGTTCTGCCAGTCTAGGTGACATGATACCGTCTGTTCTAACGGGTTTTGGTCACCTGTGTCCTGCGATAGAGCACCAGCCTGTCTATATTATCAAACTCTGTTGTTTTGTCCAGCTTCTTCCTAAGCTATTTTACATAATGAGCGATTACCAACCTACTAATATATATATATATCCCTTTCCCTGCTAGTAGACTTTATGGTGAGAAAAAGTCGAAGGTGAAGGACTAGTGGGAACCGGGGTTCTACCCCGACTATAGTCTTCCTGAATGAGTTGGCTTGAAGATAGACAACTCTCTATTTGATTCTTCCTACTTCAGCAAGTTATTCTGTTCTTCAGAATGTCTGTTCATGTGTTGTCAACAAGTTGTATCAGTGTGTTAAGGATGCAGCCTGTCGCCGTTTTGACAATGTCTCATCTCGCTACAATGTCTTTCAATGGAGTCAGTCTTCTTGTCTGACATTCCCGTGATAGGTTTAACGGGCACTAATGTGGCCTCTATAGCGTAGGAGGTTTCGTGCCACGAATTTTTCATGCTCTGTTTTTCTGGTGGTTTGTGTTTCAAAACGCCTCCCCATATATGCTGTTGGATGTTTGGATATGAAATCGCGGATAACAGATGAACCCTTAATGAGTGTCATGACTAGATGGTAGTAAAGTGTCTTGGGCAGTTCAGTGGAGGATGTATGATGAAACTTAGGCACAAATAGGCAGCTTTTCATTAAGCAACAGAGTAATCAACTCTGAAAGAAAATACAACAAAATAAGTCTTTAACGTCTTCCTTTGACTATAACAGAGATAACAAAATTTACTACTTGACAAGCACCCGTGAAAAATAATAAAACTATAACAGCACACGCACACACTGTTTGGATGTTGTATGATTTGCACGTCGTGAAGACTTTTATTTAGGTAGGAACAGGGATGGAGGCTAGACAGCTATGTAATTTATTTTCACTGAACGAAGTTTGAACACTGTATATATTATTTTCCTCTGCAATCAAGAGTAGTTGATGTAACTTCCACCTACTGTGTGTTCAGTTGCCCAGCGCTAGTGTCTAGTGTTTGGCGAGGAAACGAGGGTACATTGCAAGACTGTCTCAAAAACTTATATCTATACACATATATTTTAAAATTTTGTTTGAATGAGAACGGAAAGCTCACGCGCGCGCGCGTTTGTGTGCTCGTGCGCGTGAGTGTATGTGTGTGTGTGTGAGGGGGGATGACAAGTGTTTTGTGTGGGAGTGCGTAGGTGTGAGCGTCTCATGATAGCCGCTGAACTTTTTTGAACTTTATGTTTCTTTAATGTAATGTTCTTTAATGATGGGCTCCATTAGTATAAATGTTGACGATTGCGATTTAGAGGAAAGAGAACAATTCTTTTTGCCTGATATGTGTCTAGTATGTAACGGAAGAAGAACCTGGGGTTTTTCTAAAATGCAGTGTTTTAAGTCCTGACCAGACTTGAAGTTGTGAAGTCTACAAAAGTTGACAAAACCGATACGATGTGGACATTTTTCATGTGAAACCTGTTGAGGTGTTTGGCGCGGTTTTGATTTTTGAACTTGTTTAATGTAAGTTTTTGGAATTGTATTTCTTATTAGAGAACAGTAACAGCGCAAGATATTAAAGGGTGTATTTTTTGTCCAGGTTTTTTCTGCATTCTTTTATCTTTCTGTGTTTGTGTAGGGCGGTAGCTGAATCTAACTGAATTATAATAGGGGTCAATTGTTTAAAGACTGTGTATCGTGGTTCTTTGGTGGAGGTCCGGACCTGTGTTTTATGTATAATTACGTATTTATCTTTCTGAAGATTAATTTTAAAAATTATATCTTCACTTGTTTAAATTCAAGTTTTTGTTGGTGTTTTGGTCGACCGTTCATGCCTGTAGAGCCGTAAGTGAAACAATGGAAGCATATGATGTTCATTTTTGAAATTATATTTGTACATTTCAATGTATTACTTTTGTGAACGTATTAAACCCAGTTCTTCATTTCGCCTTCTTCTTTTATATTTTTCGACTCTAAGGATAGTGTGTATGAAAGAGGGAATGACACTGTATGCAGATCTCATATTTGTAGACATGTGTTGGGAGTGAGTTTGACGAAAGTTTATTCTTTCTAACTTTCCAATACTCTACCTTCATCTTCTCGTAACAGTTCTGATTACGTATTGCAGTAAGAGCTGTAAAAATAACAACTAATTTCAATGTTTTATGCCTCACAAGCTCAGTAGAAAAGAAAAGAGTAGAAGTGAGAGAAAAGAAAAAAAACTAAGAAAGACACTTCGTATCTAGGAGTGCACATGTATTTTTTCTTATGCGGTTTAAATTATTTTCGTTCAAAAAAAGGCTTTAGTAAGAAAACCGGTTTTATAGGTCCTATCCGCGATCAGACGGATTGTTTTCTTAATGAAAAGCTGAACCAATATTAAAGAATTCAGAACATGAATCCCTCATATATCTGCCTAAGCTTCATCATGCGTCCTCCACTCAACTGCCCAGGACACCTTACAACAGTACATATTCTCCTTGCTTTGCTTTGATTTCTTTGAACACATTTACCTTGCCTATTTCTCCGAACTTCTTTTACCCCTGAATTCTATCCGAGCCCTTAACTCTTTGTTTGACCAGCGCATGCTGTCAACTCCTGTAAGTAAAACAATAGTGTCTGGTCACTGATTTCTTGGTTATGGTACAGAAAAAGTAAATCTTTCTTCTCTTTTCACCACTTACCACCATTGAATCTTGTATATGCTCCGTAAAAACAAATGATTTATCTGAGCACAGTCCACTTACTGCTATTCTCTATCATCCTTTCTATTTCACTAAATATCTTTAGTTTATCCAGGCGATAACCCTTTGTTAATTACTTTTTCTATCAATCTTTCTTTATTGTTTGTTACCTCTGTGTCTTCATTTTCTTTTATATTTTAATTTTACTGTTGCCCATCTTTCTGTTCCTTCATGGACTGCATATTTCTCTACACTCGCACGTGCTTTTCAACCCCATCCACACCCTATAGACCTGAAAAAAACCCAGGCCGATCCAACGTATTCTTGAAAGGTAGTACCTTTGAAATGCAATAAAAGATAAAAAAACATGAATAATATGAGTGTGCTATTTTTAAAATTTATTCTTTCAAACACATCCTTCTTTTCAAAGGCACTGTATTTATCTTAGCAAAGTAGTCTGTGTGAGCAATGCCATTTCTTGAGTCAACAAAGTCGCCAACTTTATCCTTTGGGGATATAAAGTAAAATCAGTTCATTTGCGCTGCACAAATTCCATCTTCCTGGAAAATATAGGCTGTCTCTTTGTCTTTTGTTCTAACATGTTTTTCGTTAAATAGACTGTTAATGTGGCCCTGTGATTATAGCGCGCCTGTGATGCTGTAGTAAATATTAAAGGTCAATTTAATCTGAAAGATATAAAAGTGTATAAAATACCTCACAGTCGTAACAGAAGCAGTGACGGGCTAGTGTGTTTGTGAACTTGGACATCACGACCTGGTAGGTTCATCTTATGATTAGAACCTTTATTTCATAAGAGTAGCTTTAGTTGATGTGAGGATGCAACCAAAATAAAGTTTTAACAATTTTCCATCTTCTCGTAAGTTTGGAGACAGACGGTAACGAGGTTTTGTTGCTGACACTTGCTTCATCTAATAATATGCATTGCCTTGTAAAGATGTTTAAGAAATCGAGCGGAGAAAAGGCGTTTGGGGCAGTTAGCGATCAACAACTTTAATTATCAGATGGACAGCATATCAGTTCGATTGCATTCTCGCCAGTCATTAGATAGCAAAAGGGAGTTGAAAAAAATGATCTAATTACTAGTAGAATTAGGAGCTCACTTCCACTTGTAACAGTGGATAGAGTAGTTCAGTACTTTCTGTAAATGATCTCCATGAAGGAAAGTAATGAATTGAGAGCTTGTTGTTCGGTTCCCAACATGACAAATTTTTACAATAATATGTTATAATCATATCTAACGTATATATAAATAAAGTGTCACGTGTCAGCCATGTTTCTGTGCTTGCCTTTCTCTCAGCGCATGGGACGCACCGGAAATAGAAACGCCGCTTACAGCAGACGACGTTTGACGTCATAGTTCAGGCTATTTTTATCCTGGTCGCGCGGAAAGGTCGAGGCCATTTTTTCGCTGACTGTAACAATGTGTCGTCTGCTTTACGCTGAATTTCTATTTCCGGAGCGTACCAAGTGCTGAGGGAAAGGCAGACACAGAAAAATGTCTGACACGCGACATAATGTACACAAACAAAAGTAAGTATTAAACATACACAACTGTTGTTTCATATTTTTAATTTGGATCCGTATCCTTGCTTTGCAGATGCAGTGGACAGTGCTATGAAGATAAACGCACAAAACTTGAAAATAAAAGTTGCAAATAGTTTGATATGAGGTATTCAATCTTTTTAAAAACAGAGAAGCGGTGCTTCAAATGCAAGCAAACATGATAAACATTACAGATACACTTTGGATATTAGATATTTCGGCTCTACTTTTTATACCAGCCGATATAATCAAAGCTTTGCAAGTCACATTATGGCTGATAAAGATCGCATGTCCATTGTTAGTGGTATTAGGTACTTTTGGCAGTCTGATGACTATTGTTATTTTTCGTCGCTTTAAAACATATCGGACTGTATCTGTGTATTTCACAGCTCTAGCAGTGTCAGACTTAGCTGTTCTGTATCTAGACTTAATACCATATGTATGGCTCCCACTTAGTTTTGATATTCAAATTCAACGTTTTCATTTTATAATTAGATCACTACAACAATACGTTCTGAATGTAAGCACGGCGATGTCGTCGTGGTTTTTGGCTGTATTGACTGTACAGAGAGCTATGGCTGTAGCTTCACCTCATGGTTCTAATTCACACTGCACACGTATCAAACCTACAGTTACTGTTTGCCTTATTACTGGAATAATACTATTGTCATACTCGCACATCTTTTATCGAATTACCTACACCGACAGAGATCTTTTTTTAAATCTTTTTCTTGTTACTGATAATTATTCTTTATTTGATATGTACGTGTGGTCTTGGGTTGACCTTATAACCACGTCCCTCATTCCGTGCACATTGGTGGTTGTGTCCAACTGTGTACTGGTGAGACAGGTGCTGATGTCGGTAAAATTTGCGCGACTGAGACTTACATCCGCCGTACACTCTGTGCAGGTGAGGTCACGGAAAAGAAAGGTCTCATCTCTCACAGCGTTGCTAATCACATTGTCTTTGACTTTTGTTCTCCTGACATGTCCCGATCGTTTTATGTTTGCTTTTACTAAGTTTGTGAAACCTAAAAACTGGAAAGAATTGATCATGCAGCAAATCGTTTCGTTTATTAGTCATCTGTTACATATCTGTGGCAATGTATCACATTTTTACCTCTACTGCATAAGTGGGTATAAATTTCGATTTGTGGTGATAAACATCCTGAAAAGTTGGGCAAGTAAGATATTTTCTTTTACCGGTTCGATAAATGTGAATGAACGTACTCTATTCGCCAGTTCCACCAGTAGAATAAACTGACCTTGTATCTTGGAATAACTAATGTACAAAACACGAGTAATAGTACCTCATGATAAAGTCTGCGGTAAAAAGTGAAAGTAGAACAAGTGTAAGCTGCATGAAGTTGTAACTCCTTGATTATATACACAAATTGTGAGTAGAGTGTATCTTAGGGTAAATTCCTTCTGGTAGAAGACCCTAGGGTTGTCTGTTATTACGGGTCTTGGTCACACCTGCGTCCTGCGATGCTGTGTGCTTCATTAGACGCTGCTGTTTCACCTGACTGCTTCCTAACCACTAAGAGTTACCGATCTTATATAATGAGCTCTGACCAACCCATTAACAGATTCACATCCGACTGTAACATAGGAGGACATTTAGGTGAGGGGGAAGAACGTAATGGACCTCGAGGTTTCATCTCCCAAGGTAGTCTTCCTGAATGAGTTGACTTGAAGATGGACCACGCTCTATTTGAGTCCTCCAGCAAGTAAGTCTGTTCTCCGGAATGTCTGTTAATATGTCGTCAACAAGTTGTAGCAGTTTGTTACAGGCTGCAGCTTTGACAATGACAATGTCTCATCGCGCTAAAACTCTGTCGATGGCGTCGGTCTCCTTCCCTGGTAGGTCTGATAGGCACTTGCTTCTATCGCTGAATAGGCTGCGTGTCAAGAATGTTTCCCGCTCTGTTTATGTGGTGGTTTGTATTATTTCGAGACGACTCCCCACATATTCTGTTGGATGTCTGCATGTAAAAGTGCGGATAACAGATGGCAGTGGAGCCCTTTACATGTGCCAAATATTATCAGTTTCAGCTTTAGTTAAGCGTTAGCTTGGTTAGCCAGATACCCTAAATGTCTAGTGTTGGCAAATGTAAATTGTAACACTGTACGACTTGATTTACATTTTGAATCGATGCGGGTATACTTTAATGTTTTGCTTTCATAAGTGCAACTTACTCCTTCTTTTTTTTTTCCTCCTCCTCCTCTTTTTTTTTTTGACGTTAAAGATGGAGTGTAGAAAATAAGAATTACATTGTAAAATGATTCATGTCATATCTTTAAACATGGAAATAAAAGTGTCCTGTTTCTCATGAGTACACAAGAAATGCTTGGAGTGAATTTGACGAAAAAACTTTTATTTTTATCAACTATCCAAGACTCTCTGTTAATCTACTCTTGGCAGTCTTCTTGTTACGTGTTCCAGAAAAGGCTGAAAGCAAGTAAACCCTTTCATCATACAAAGCAGATCAAATGTAATTTTGAAAAGCAGTAAAGGCTAAATTTTTACTAATTTGAGCGTGCCATTTCAACATGAAAAATTATTTTTTAAAATCTTTTTTAAAGAAGATATACTTATCTTAACAAAAGAAGCGTACTTGCAACTAACGATTTTCTGAGTCAACAAAATCACTAAACTTATCATTGTAGGATATGACCGGAACCGCATACTTCACCACAAATAAATACTGACTTTCAGTCCCCACACTGTGGATATTTTCCTTACTACCTATCTACTGTAAATTATCACGAGGGTTAAGGATTTCTGACGGTTTTGTGCTGCAAAAAAGCAATTTTATTAATTATTTACTCCAGCTGGTTTGGGTAGCTTCCCAGCAAACTCGAAAATAAGAAACTTTAAAAAAGTAAGAATGACACTGTTGTACGCTTCTAGATAGAACCTGACAACAACAATAACAATTTTTCTTTTGAAAGAGAAACTATGAATGCTAAAAATGTTTTCAGGTTAGTCTTCACGCCTTATTCTTAAACTCACAAAGTACACAACAATGATACACGTTTGTTTCTCATTCCTTTGTTCTCTGCACTGGCTGCACTTGCCTATTTATCCAAACTTCTCTTCCCCTGCCCTCTAACTAGCTCCCTTCACTCTTTGTTGGACCAGCGCAAGCTATCTACTCATATCAATAAAATAATAGCACGTGGTTACTGAGTTCTTAGTTATGTTACAGCAAGAAAGTGAACTTCTCTTACGTTTTATCTACCACTGAATTTTTCAAACGCTCATTTAAAACACATCTTTCATATGAGAGCAGTTTTCTTACTGCCACTAACACGTTCTTGATCATTCTCTCTCTGCCTCTATTTTCTACATCGCTTAATTAGTCTATCCAGAGGATATTCCTTTGTTCATTACTTTTATCTAACAGTTCGTCATTGTTGTCTGTGCCAGCTGGCACGGCATAAAACACAAACAAACATTGTCCGTGCCTATGCCTTCCTTCCTTCCTTTTTATTTATTTTTTTTAGCCCATCTTACCGCTCTTTCTTATAATACCTTTTTTTTTTTTAATTTAACAATGCAAATACTCAAATACACACACATGCAGTCGTACACAGATACACGAGCTTCTATTTTCGAACACCACCCACACCGATAGGTTAAACAGAACAGAAAGATTTAACGTATTTTCAAATTTCGCAAAAGCTTACATGAAATTAATGATAATCATGAATACCCCTTTAAAATTAACAAAAAATCTTATTTTGTCAAAAACTTTTTTTAAAAGTAACTATTTATTTTAGGAAAAGGGTCGTTTTGGAAATAACCATTTCTTCAGTTAACTTTTCCCGTTTATTTGCGCTACAAAAATCCCCCCAATCTCAAAAATAGGAGCTCTTTATTTGTCTTTCCTTTCTCCAAGCTGCTTCGTTAAATAGAATGTAAATATGGCTCTATACTTTTAGTCTTCCTGTCCTGCTGTAGTAAATATTAAAAGGTAGATACACTCTTAGACAAACTTAATTATAACAGAAACCGTACTGGGGTAGTGTATTTGTAAACTGTAACATCCTGGTCTGGTATGTTTGTCTCGTACCGTGTTTAAACACTTGTTTTATAACTGCAGCTTCCTCTCTTGTTTACCAATATTCCCATCTTCCCGTGCGTGTCACAACAAACGTTGCAGACACGATGCTTCTTTAAATATCGGCGTTGCCTTGTCAAGATGTTTACAAATGGAGCGAAAAAACGGCATTTGGGACAGTGAGCGATCGCCTGATGGAATGACCAGCAGATCCATTCAACTAAATTCTCGCCAGTCATTTGAAACCGAAAATCCGGTACTATTCTAACAAAAATCTGAATCCTGCTTATACCAGTGGCTATCGTATGTAAGTATTTGCTGTAAATCGTCTCCCTTGTTTTCTTACTTCTATATATATATATAGACAAGGGTATAAAGGAATTGAGCTCTCTTTTCGTGTTCGGTCCTCAGCGTGTAATTGGACAATATTTCACGATAATATTATATAAGGTATAAATATACATACACATAAGGGTTATAAAAATATTAAGCCGGAAACAGTCGTTTTACATTGATAACTCAGATATATATCTTACTTTTGCAGATGCAATGGACATTACTACGACGATAAACACAAGACTTGGCAAAGTTAAAAATCGCTTATTTGAGTAACAAAATATTCAATGAGAGAATTAACGCCTTAAGCCAAAGAAAACATGATAAACGTTACAGGTATATTTTCGATATCAAACTCTTCCGGTATACTGTCACTACGAGCAGATATAATCACAGCTTGGCAAGCCGCAGTGTGGATGGCGAAGATCACGTGTCCAGTGTTACTGGTATTAGGCACCTTCGGCAGTCTGATGACCATCGTTATTTTTCGTCGCCTTAAAACACGTCGAGGTGTATCTGTGTATTTCACGGCGCTAGCAGTGTCAGACTTAGCTGTCCTATATCTAGTTTTAATTCCATATGTATGGCTCCCGATTAGTTTTGATATTCATATTGAAAGTTTTCATTATTTAATTGGCTTATTTCAGCAGTATGTTATAAATGTTAGCATGGCTATGTCGTCGTGGTATTTGGCTATACTGACTATACAGAGAGCTATATCTGTAGCTTTCCCTCATCATCACACACATTGCACACACAGGAGACCTGAAGTTACTGTTTGCCTTATAACCGGAATGATACTGTTGTCATACTCTCACAATTTTTATAAAATTACCTACCTTAACGGAGATCGCTTACTTAATCTTTTTCTTGGTATTGATGATTATTATTTATTTGATGTGTACGTGTGGTCTTGGGTTGACCTTCTGACTGAGTGCCTCATTCCTTGCACATTGGTGGTAGTGTCTAACTGTGTCATGGTGAGACAGGTGCTGTTGTCGGTGACATTTGCACGACTGAGACTTACATCCTCAGCACACACTGCGCAGGTCAGGTCACGGGAAAGAAAGGTCTCATCTCTCACATCGTTGTTGATTATATTGTCTTTAACCTTTGTAGCACTGACATGTCCTGATCGTCTCCATTTTTTTGTTTTTCAGTTTGTGAGACCAAGTGACTGGAACGAAGCATTATTGCAGAACATTGTCTTTCTTATTCTGCAGGTGCTACATATTTGTGGCAATGCTTCGCACTTTTACCTGTACTGCATAAGTGGTCAAAAATTTCGATCTGAGGTGATAAAAATCCTGTCGCCTTGGGCAAATAAGATTTTTTCTCTGTCCGTATCTCAAAGTGTGAATGAACGGACACTATACGCTAGTTCCATAAGTAACAAAGAAAGATAAAAAAAGAGAATCAGCTTGAGATAAGTAAACAATGGTGAAGGGGCAAAACATGAATGGAAGTAGTTTCTCATGAAGAAGTAGGAGTAGGTCGAGAATAAATTGCACGAGGCTGTGTGCCATTGTTATCTACACATGTTTTAAAGGTGTTCTTATGTAATGAGTTGTGTTGGATCTCGTATTGTTTCATGTATGAACGGTGTCTTGTGTCGACGTCTTGTGTGCGTCATAAGTTCCACGTCACTTGAAGCAGAAAAAGACGTCATGAAAAGCAGAAAAAGACGTCATGTATAATGGATGAGTGAAAAACATCGGTCTTCGTCCGCCATAACTCTCACAGTGAAATTCCTCTAAACTTGTTCCTCTTCGACTTGATTTACCTACAAATCTTTTTATTCTCATTATCATCTACTGAGGCTGTTCGAGCGTTGTGTGTGTGTAATGCGTCGTGCGTATGCAAGGTAAGTGTACGTGTGTCTTACTACATCTTATTGTAAAAGTGTAGTTTTTAAGTAGTTTTATGACTTATTATATCGTCACAGAATGATATGCAAACGTTTCTGTAATTTCTGCTTATTTTTCTTTGAGAAACATCAAGGCCCGGTTAGGACCCACAGCTACCTTTTACACACTGTATTGAATTGTACCTTTGTCACGTATTCCTTTCTAAAGTAGGACGATTCATATGGCGGCAGTACTTTTGAAGCGAGGATGTCTTTGACTGGAGCAAAATGGAAAACTCAAGGTAAAGCGTCTTGTTTCCGAAGTTAAAAAGAAAGACACCCCAGGCACTATTTCATGTTACTTTACCCCAGAACACCTTTTCCACCGCTTTATAAATGCGTTACAGGTGTAAGACATCTACGCGGTCTGGACGGTTTATAATTTCAGAAACAAGACAATTTTCTTTGCGTTCCCTTTGTTGCCCCAGGGTAAATACCTCGCTTCATAAGTAGCACTCCTGGAGAAGGAAAAGTAACTAGTCCTCTTTTAATGTATTTTAAATGCAATTTCCTGTTTGCATGGATTATGGGAAGACTATGGGTCTCACGAGCTTGCCAGCCAGTAGGTACAAGCAATACACTTCTCGGTTAGTAAGACAAACTCTGGGTGCGCCTAATGCCGACAGCATGGTACTCCTACCGCTTCTGAGTTTGACTAAGGAATAAATATGTAGGAACAATCAACCAAAACTGGCCCACACTGTTTGCTTCGGTTTGTCACGGTCTATTGATAAGATCTTCCACTTAGATTGGTATTATTTAAGTTTGATATGATCACGGGGATTCTGATTTTAAAAATTAGGTTTAGCCCTTGAGTTTCAAAATTCTAAAACTGATACAGATAACACAACACGTTCTGAGATGCATTTAATACATTTTGTTAAACGATATATATGTAACATTTGAAGCAAATGACAAAAGCGCTGTTAATTACTAAGTTAATGTACTAAAACGTTACATAAGTAATAAACAACTTAATAAAAATCCACAGCTGCCTTAGTACACATCATTTTCCAACGCGAAAATCTCTGGTCTTCCTACGTGCTAAAGGTATTTGGTTCTTAGTCTTTTACTTGTCTCCTTGTTTAAGGGTACAAACAGACGGAGTGGTATGAATGAGGTAATGCGACAGAAGTTGACTATTTGTGATTTATATCCAGTAATTTTGCAACAAAAGCCAAAGACTATGATCCATCTTATAATCCCTAGAATTCCAAAACCTCAATATAATACTTAAATTTTAAAGTATATGTGACGGAACTGTGTGTATTTGACAAAACTTTGTGTATTTAAAATAATGGACGATAAGTAGAGCGGCTTTATACGTCAAAAAAGACTTCTTAAGATAGTTTATTACTCGTTTCTGGCTGGAAACGACTCCTTAAAAGTTATCCGGCTTATAGCTGAGTATTGGAAGAATGCTGAATATACTCGGCACAAACTTGAAGCAATTAACCAAACGTAGCAAAATAAAAATTTGTTTTGGTGATGCTTAAGCTATGAATTAAACAAACAAAACAAAATTTTCAGGATTAAACCTTTGCTTGCACGAAGCAGCAGAATAAATTCTTTGTTCGAGTTTATGTTGAGTTTTTGCATGTGCATGTTTGTTGGTGTGCAGATAAAAAAAATTGATAAGGAAGAAGTCAGTAGCAGACAGCATTTTCGGTAGGTGTGTACATAAATTCTCTCCCCAGGAGAGGTCTTAGGCACGTGCAAACTGTGCACCCGCAAAGGGCCGCCACGCCAGGATATAAAGTATCATAACATTGTACCATAAAGAGAATATCACGGGATGCCACTTGGTCTTATTGACATTGGAGGGCAAAGCTGCTACCGATTCTTTCTCTGCCCAGGTCCGCTACTAGCCTAGAGACCATCTCCTGCTATCCTAATAACAACTACACTTCTGTTTTCTAGACTTTGATTATCACCATTGTGATGGTGTACCTTATGGGAATTTCTCTAGCTCAGTGTACTAGGGTGTTCTTTTTGTTATGAACATTATTAGAATATTTTTAATGGTTGCTTTTTTCCTATTTTATATTCAGCCCGAAGGGAGTAAAGTTTCCCGGGGTGGACAATGTCCCAGTGGAGTTGATCGAATGTGGCGGAGAAGAATTAGTGAAGGTCCTTACCACCTTGTGTCGAAAGCTATGGGCAACCATCACTCCTCCGTGTAAAAAAAGCATAAAAAGAAAGCGAAAATAAAAGTCAACATTTCAAATGATTCATAGAAAACATTATGAGTTAGACCCAGTTTTTAAAGTTTTCTAAATATTTTAAACTTTAAATAATTGTAATATTTATTGAACGAAAAAATACACTTTATGTAATGTATACATTTGCATGTTTTGTACTGACTTATAAGACAATAATAGAAGTCACTCGTGTATGCCAAAACACATGTTGAATTAATATAGGAAAAACGAAACGTGAAAAATCTCATACACAGGAAAGTACACTCATATTAATAGATTTTATAGCCATTGTACAGAAAAAGTAATGTAGATCGAAGCCCGTCAAAAACAGACAAGCAGAAATGTTTTTTTTTTCTGTAAGTAAGGACCAGCATGTCACCGCGGCTTGTTCACGTCGCTTAGAATACCTGCCACTGGGTTGAGGCTAATTCTTAATAAAAAGCAGCTGAAAATGAAACGACTGGCTTGATTAATCCAGAGTCATTGAAAAGAATCGGAATCAATTGAACTAGACTAAAAAAGAAGTATAAGTCACAGACACTCGCGTACACGTTGACGCCTGGACATTTTAACCTTCTTTTCTTCAAAAAACCACTCTGCCTCTTTTTGCAGGTATGTAGTCTTAAAGTTAGTTTTTTGTTCTTAATGTTAGTGTGTCGTGGTAGAAAACACTTCAAGTAATCTGTAATGTCATTGTACACACAACCTCAATGCCCAAAAGGTATTACATACTATTAAATATGCAAAATAATATTGTCGAAAGTTTAGTCAAAGAATATTAAAACTAGTCACAAGCTATCTTACATCTCTCGCAGACTGAACTGTAGGTGTAATCAATGCAGTGGACATCATTCCACAAACCGGACATTCTAATGGTTCCACAGTCTTCCCTTGTTTTTAGGTTATTCGGTTCTCCCGGATTCCAGTTGGTGTAGGACAAGGGTCTTCCGTTGGTCAACACCCAGTTTCCATCTTGCACAATGTCGTTGATTCCTATCCAAGCTAAGGTCTCTAAAACAATTCAAGAGATTGACACGTCAGCGGTAATTAATTGTTTAATCTATAAAGCCATAGAAAGCATTCATCCACTGTTCATCACATAAACTGCAAGAAAATTCTAGGTTATGTTTAATATTTAAAGTCACAGGTAGATTTCATGTACTGGCCATCACATACATTGCTAAATAACTTAGAATGGAAACTGTGACAGTGAGCTGTTTTAACAGGTAAGCAGTTAATACATGTGAGCAGGGAGTGAGCAGATATGACAAGTAAGCATGAATGACAGATAAAGTCGAATGACAGATAATGTCTTCGGGGTTAAAACTAGTTAGCAGGTGCTTGAAGATCTTTTCAATACCTCATAAGCAGACATGCTCTACCAGCAGCAAAACGTTCTCACGCCTAGCGACTGTGTTTGTGAGGGAAAGAAGCTTATTCCTATAAAATGAAGTCTATTTAAGCACATAACCGTTGGTATATTATGTTATGGGTAAATACACTATGCTATGTTTTGATTTACTTCATAGATTAATTATTTCCTCGTTTTGTAACTAGTTTAGCAGAGTTTTGCAGGAGGGAGTTCTAAAATGACCACATCTCCACATTAAATTTCGTTTGCAACATTCGAATATGTCCTTACAAACATTGCTGCTAAAGAGTCTAGTAAATTTTGCAATCAGATATGAAGCAAAAAGTTTCTGTTTCGATGCCCAAGGCGTGAAAACTTCTCCTGTCAACTTAAGTTCAGCAGAAATGGGTTCCTGATTATTCAGAGGATGTAAAGGTAAAAGGCAGCAGAAGAAGAGGATTAGCATACTGTACTCTACAGATGGTTGACTACTCAAATTTACTTTATTGTACTTTCAGATTATTTATCTTTATCTGTACCGTTTGTCAGTTTCTCTTACCCTCTTTCATGCGGATTAAATTGTAAACAAATTCATTTTCTTCTGCAGAGTTGATTTCCACTAGGTGACCCATGAATTCTCTGCAAAGGCTCTGTAACGATTAAAAAGAGTCAAGTGGTGCAATGAGCTTTTTTCTTTTTGTGTGAAAAGAATGAAGGATGTAAAAAAATGTAACAACATTTCAACGTTTACTGACGTTTTTAAATGTCATTACCATTAGTGCTCTTTAAATTCTATGTTGCATATGTAAGGCTATGAAGAAACTGCATATCATTTTTTCAGAATGTAGCAGATAACGACCACAAAAATCATAACCAAAATGCAAAATGCAACTAAAATGTTAGGGGACACGTTGGTGTTGTTTGAGAGTGAAATAAATACAAGTTAAAATGTGTACGACAACCCTCTGACAACTAGCACATGTAAAATTGTCATGCTCCCATCACTTAGAAATGCTAGATTATAAACGATGAATTTTGTTCCCGAAATATATAAATATACAATTTATACGCCCATCAACAGTTTTGAGTCTTATTCCTTTTTTTCTCCAATCTTTTTTTAGTCTTTACATTCTCTATCTAAGAAATAAAAATAGTACATTCTAACTTGTTAACATCTGATACAACATCACTAGATGCAGGCATAGAGATTTATTCATCTCTCATTTTTTACCTACTTCGTGTGGTGTGGATTTTTATAAGCAAGCAACCAAGTGTACATGCCTAACCAAATAAATAAATGGTAAATGTTGGATTATATTTTACTGACCAGTAGTATTAGCATAGGTGCGAACATACCTGAGCGTTCAACCAGTTGAGTGACATACTAATGAAAACGTAGCAAGAGTTCCTGAACAGAATCCACGATGGCGGACACGAGGTCTCTGCAGGCAAAGAATACACGACGGTTTTAACCCTTGTGTGGTAGACGGGATTTCAACTGGCAAGAAAAAGAGAGAGAGGTTTTCAGACACGTCTGAATCTTAATTCACGGAGTATTACATTCTAGGACTCTTGACATGTCTGCCAGACAGGGCTTATAATCAAAAAGTTGTACCTGGGTTTCAGCCATCTGCAGCGACAATGTTTAAATAAGATAAACGATTGATTAGGTCATTGTGTGAGGTCGCTATAAAACATGCCAAGTTAACTAAGTTCCTGTTAGACCATACGGCAATGGTGTAACTGATAAGAGCTGGTATAAGGGAATCGAAAACATTTAATTGTGCTCTAACCACAATGTTAATAAAGTTGAGCAGGAAAACACATACTATTTTTCTGTAAAGTTGATTCAATCAATGAAAGCCTTGTCTTCAGGCTCAGCATCTCGTCCTGCAGAGACTTAATGATGCCTGACTGTTGTTCGATAGTAATCTCCAAGTTTAGAAGGTTAGTGGAAACATTTCCTTGTAACCAGAAACAAACTTTAACAATGTAGGCACTAAATAATTCAACACTTTGATAATAGAAAAGAACTTTCTACAGAGGTTTTCTGCATTGCAACCTTTCAATAGTTACTATCTACGCAGATCGTAGATTGTAAATTAAGGTGTTTATACTAAATAAGTGCACATGCATAAAATAATAATAAAACAGCTCTCACTTTTGACGTATTCTACCACATACCTGTTTTACCTTTTACTTTTGGCATTTTTAGTGTATTCCTCAATTTTTGACCTTCCTCTGATCTCCATGTTGTAGGATAAAGTAGATATAGGGCAGTACTACACATTCTTATTACTGCGAGGTAAAAAACGGAGAGTTCATCGTAGTACTTACACAGTACATTTTCGCGACTTCTGCCAGTTACTTTATCGAGAAAGTTTCGCGAGACAAACAAGAAAATAGACGGCGTTTGAAGCTCAAAACCGTTGTGTTTGACAGAACCTTTCGAATGAGTTGCCCCACAACTCGATCAGAGGCAGCTTCTCGAAAGTAAATAAACTGTCGCATAACACGTTTGGAGTTTTACACACGAGGGTCACAAAATTAGGGACATTCTTTCAACACCAGCAAAAACTATTGTCTGCTTGGATATCTAGGTCGTGAAATTCTAGTTTTCAGGACGAAGAGTTTCGGGCAGGACAACATAAAAGAGACCTGTAAAGCAATAATCAGATCTCCTCTATGTTAGAAATACATTTTGACACACAATTATCACTTATTGTGTGGAATTTTCAAGATGAGCAAAGTCAACACATTCATTGTAAATGATATATAAATATAGACTTACAACATAAAACCAAATTTCGACCATCAAATGTGTGAATCAAAATCATAAAGACAGAACCTTTCGAATGAGTTGCACCACACTGCACTATTATGACAATGGCAATCAGTATCCTTGCTGTCAGCAGATAATCGTGATTATGGGAGGTTTAAGTATTTTGCAATATTATATGGAGATGAATGAAAAGAATCGTAATAATGCGTTATTTATGTGATGAAAACTTTTGTTAGCTTTTAAGAAATGTTCATTCGCACCTTCCTTTAAGTTTATTATTAGGAAAAAGGAGAAAAGCATGGCACTGAAGTGAGATGTCACTTGAGGGTAGAGTGTAATTGAATGGTCTCAGAAACACAAGAGAGATAGAAAAAGGGAACGAAATGCGTTTCTTTCCTGAATTTGAAGTTAGTAAACATTTGCAGTACAATACTGGTACTATACAATCGCACCCTTTCTTTCCCATAGATATAACATTTCAAGTTTGGGCTTAACACGGACTGACCCGTGACAGTCTGCAAAGTATGCTTTATTTCTCGTAATGTGAATGAAGTATTATTCGTCTCATTCTAAAGCTGAAACTTTGATATAAGTCGTCTCCAACTTTCTAACAATTGTTTTATTCGGGAGTATACCTTGAACTCTAACTACACACGTATGCTAATTAATACTTCGTATATTGTAAACCTTATTTTATAACTTGATATTTATATAACACTTTTACTCACTATTGCAGTGATACGTATCCTTACAATAATATGGGTCGGGTTCCATAGATTTTTATTTTCAGGAAGTTTTACACCTATTACAATAAGTATTAACTCTTCAGTCTTACTTCTTTTATAAAAATAAAAAAGGGTTGGACATACCTGAGGCAGGAACACAAGGGACTTTAGCCTTCAGCTCAGAGCGCAGGGCGGATAACTCACTCCTTATTGAAGTTATGTCGCACACACCTGCCGCATCGCTGTTTGCAGGTGGACTGAAGTGAAATATAAATAAATACATCTTATTAAATGTTACAGAACGTGACACATATTATACACAAGAGCAAAATTGTTGACGGCCATTTGCAGCTTACAAAAACTTCTAAAAAGTTTCTCTACCTGCGAATCTTGCGCTCTTTAGGTGACGTGTAGCGGTTCAGCCTGTCTCCATATGTTTCTGACTGCTGTTCTGTTTCGGCTATTTTCTCCAACGGAGCCTTTACATCGGCCTGCAAATCACGGGGAACATTACTGGTCTCTTGCGCAGCATCTCGATGTCGTTGTAGAGCCACTAAAGAAACCAGGATCGGGAGGAGGAAGGTAGTTATTGTGTGCAGCATTGTCTTCCCTTAGACGTACGTAGATAATTGATGGCTTGGTGGCTTTTTGCGCACTCAGCGACAAAAATACTACTACTACTAGTGTAGCCCTGAAAGGGAAAGAGAGAAATGACCAAATGCAGGGCCAAGATCCGGAAACAAGACCATTGCCTTTGCGACACCGGTCACCGCTCAACTGATTGGAGAATTATTCAAAGACAGCTCATTACAAACGAATATCACTACAAATCACGTTTGGGTAATGACAGTCCTCTGTATCGTTGGCCAGCACTAAGCCTATGACTAAGATAATAAGGAAGGATGTACAATGTTAATAATGATATTTATCGCTATCGAGGGTCTCCCAGGCATTGTATACATTAACTGACATAGACGAAGGGTTTCAAGCTCACACATTGCTTAGGGGAGGCAGTATATGTACCTTAAGACATACAGCACCACAACAAACACTCTTTCTCTCTCTTTCTCTCTCTTTCTCTCTCTTTCTCTCTCTTTCTCTCTCTTTCTCTCTCTTTCTCTCTCTTTCTCTCTCTTTCTCTCGCTTTCTCTCGCTCTTACACACAAGGAGAGGGAGGTTGAAAGATAATAATCAAAGTTGACAGTAAAGAAACAAAAGTGTGTGGGTGGTGAGATTATCAACATTGTGTCAACACTTTTGCCACGTATACATTCCTAGCCTGCCTGGCACTGCTGTACCAGGTGTAATTTCATGAAGCTTAACCATTCTCTTCTTTCTGATGTTGTTTCCCTTTAAAGTACAAATAAAAGAATGTATTCATGTATATGTCTGTGTTTAAGTGCACCCATGTGTGCTTATATATGGTTCAAACGGGCTTGCGCACGTAAATATAAAATATGTTACAAAACTCCAACTTGACCATGATGATTTTATTGAATGTGCATAGCAATAATGATTATGGCAAAAGTAATTTTGCTTACATCGGCATTCTAAGGCAAGTGTATATGAACTATAATACTTTTCCCGTATCAGGTCAGCATCAAACAACTGCCAAAGCTTAGTGCAGGCCTTTTTCTGTGCCTCAGGGCCTTCATTGGACAATTGCCTGTTATCTTGTCATGTTTACTGCCAGACTTCCTTATTACAAGTGTACCAACGTCCTTAGTAAGCGAGTGTCAGACAGAAATAAATACTATAAGAAGTGGTATAAGACAATCTCAAGAAGTTTCTGAGACTGGTCAATATTTTCATGTGACACTCAGATGTGTAAAGTGTCAACGCTGGCTCTCAACAACTTCTATAAACCTTTACGAATGACGCTGAAAGTCGGAACGCAGAGTTATTAAAAACTGTCGATGAAACAACCTCAGAGTGATATAATGATATCAATGTTAACTAATTACCCAAAACCACTTTCTAACATAGTAACCGCCCAAGATTAAAAAAAGGGCTTCATTTCTAAATAGGTTTACCTCAGAATCTGACGAGAAGTCTGATAAGAGCAGAGGGTGTAACCAGATCACCGATATGAAGAGGATCCTGCCATAGTCAGTGTATTATTTTTTTTACAAATTTCTCGACACATATCAAAGCATTACACTTGGAATATCGACTTTCGAGTCTGTCATGTGCTATTCCCAGACCTGCTGGAGTGGTGGAGGTAGAGGGAGGGATGGGTATGGAGGTTTGGTCAGCGCTATCATGTTCTCATCATGCCGGACGTGACTGGTGTCGGAAGGCCGACTGTTTACTACACATGTACATTTATTACACTTCAGGAAGTCGTAGTAGGTAAGATATGAGCTGTCTTTAAACCCTAGTTCTCGTCTCTTCTTTAAGCTGTCTCACATTGACGTTCACTGTTCACACGACAGACCTCCCTCACTCTGGGAGATTCCTCACATGAAAGGGGAAAAAGTCTGATCCTATTTTGTTTCTTCTAGTCATTCACTGACCATTCACATGTACACAACTCTAAAATGTACACTTTTGTAGATTCTAATTATGCTCACTTTTCCTGCTGTTATTAAATCTTGAAGAATTATCAATATAGACAACTGAGCTGTCAACACATTGTGTATGACTTGAAGACAATGACCTTAGAACGTTTTTTCTTCTTCTATCCATTTCAGATTTACAGAAAGTACGAATGGTCATGTGTCTCTACATCTACTGTGAGACAGCTGCGCCTTTGGAAGCTTTGATATACTTGACACGATGATCGATAGCATAAATATCCTCTAAAGTAATTATAACCAGAATTTCAGACCCAAGGTACACCTACCGAAGTGTAATCGGCAGACTGTTCAAATGTCCTGCTGTCCCTCACTACACGGACCCACCTCTTGCTCCAACGCAGACACATAGAAATCATAATCGTTCAAATATAAAAGCACCATTTTTTTAAGAAGAGGACTTTTACAACACACCGAATGTGTATTTTCGGAAAAAAAATCCGTTTAATGTCATGTAATGAAAACAGGCTTTCTTTTGAAGCAAATATGCCTTGTGTCAACGAAGCATATTTTTATTTATCCTTTTGGAAAATAATGCTAACATCGCTTAAGTGCGTCGCTCATTTTGTCTATTTATTCAACACGGAGAGTTCTCTGGTTTTTTTCTTTCACCTTCGTCATCCGCCAAACGTCTCTAGAGACCTTTCATGTCCTCGTGGTAAACAGAGAAAGACAAATAAAGGCTTGAAAAGCTGCGTATAAATGATACAACTTTCTTTCAGAGCTCACACAAAACGTTTTTACTTACAACTTAAACAGCTTGTACTAAATAAGTGCATAAATATGTGTAAATCCTTATCCAAGAAGTTATAAACATTTGTAGTGAAGAAACAATTGAACTCTTCGGCGACTGTATCAGACAAAAGGCAAACTAGTTCAAAGTAGATATGACGATGCTTGTGCCGAAACCTATTTTCTGCAATCTCTAAAAATGGAAGACAGAGTGCAGACGACAGGTATGTCACGCAACAATCGTTGTCTTTTTTTTACATGTTGTCGAGCGTCTTACAATGGCTACACTACGTAAATAGAGGCGAGTGCCGCACGGGGTCTTCATTAGTGTATGTTTGTAATTAATAGAAGTGGGTTAAAGACAAGGTATTAGCATAAAAAAAGATAAAGTAGCGTTACAGTATTTTCTATTGACAGAATATTGTGCTGAGTGTACTTTATACAAAACAATCTTTTACATTATCTTTTAATATATAGATATTGATAATGCTGACATTTATTTTGCAGATTCCGTGAAAATGGTAGCCATTACCATTTAAAGGAGTTACCAAATGAAATTAATATTCAATAGATAATTAAGGCCAGGATCCAAATAAATTATGTTCAACATTACTGATGCGCCCTGTGGATTCAACTATTCTTGTCCACACGCTCTAAGCGCCGATTTGATCATGTTATGGCAAGGTACTAAACTGCTGTCGGAAATCACCTGTCCAGCTTTATTAGTCTTTGGAACCTTTGGCAGTGTGATGACTATCATTATTTTTCGGCGACTTAAAGCTCGTACTGACATGAGTGTGTACTTCACGGCGTTGGCAGTGTCAGACATAATTATTCTGTATTTTGATTTAATCCCAAATATTTGGCTGCCCATTCAGTTTGGTATTTACGCTGACAGGTTTTATTATCTCATTTATTCAATTCAATACTACGGGTTGAATGTTTCCTCGGCGATGTCGTCGTGGTGTGTGGCTATACTGACTGTACAGAGAGCTGTCTCTGTAGCCTTTCCCCATCGTTTAAGTTCACTTTGCATGAGCCGAAAACCAAAAGTTAATGTCTGCGTTATTGCTGGAATAATACTGTTGTCATATTCTCACATTTTTTGCCTTATTAGATATTTAGATCCTTCAATTAACGCTTCGGTTAATACCGATTATTATTATATATTTTATGTATACGTGTGGTCTTGGGTTGAAGTCTTGATTTCGTCCATCATTCCTTGCACATTGCTGGTAGTGTCCAACTGTGTCCTGGTGAGACAGGTGCTGATGTCGGTGACATTTGCACGACTGAGACTTACATCCACAGCACACTCTGTACAGGTCAGGTCACGGGAAAAGAAAGTTTCATCACTCACAACACTGGTGATTGCTTTGTCATTGACCTTTGTAGTCCTGACATGCCCAGATCGCTTCCTTTTATTTATACTTAAGTTTCTTCAAAGCGATGATGAGACTAATATATTCGTGAAGAACACCGTCTATGTCATCCTCCACCTCTGTCATCTCATGGGCAACGCTTCACATTTTTACTTGTATTGCATGAGTGGTTACAAGTTTCGGTCAGAGGCAGTGAAAATCTTAACAGGTTGCAAGAGAACATCAGCTTTCTCTGACAATTTCAACAGTTTTAATTTACAAACAATACCTGCTAGTTCTACTGAGTGTAAAAAAAGCTTATATTATTAACAACAAAATCGAGAGGAATGTCTCTGGTTATAATCTCGTCCTCGATTGAAATCGTGAAATAAAAAGTAAACCCTGACTCAATCTAGCTTGTCAGGTCCAGTTAACGGATATATATATATAATCTCGGTAAAGACTGTTGTGAATTACACTAGACAAGAGAAAATTGCGATCCAAAGTAAACAACACACAAAATAGTAGACAACTAGGAAACATTGCATGTGTTTTTTCGATTCCAGATAATAGATTAAACACTTGATACACGGTTCATAAACTAGTATACTAAATAGCTGTAAGTCAGAGAGTTTTTAATCTTCAGGCCTCTTTGCTGTAATGAGTAGGAGGATTAGTAGGTCTCTCGGATGGATGGAGTAAAGGAGGAATATGTTTAATACTGAACCTTTTTTTCGGATAAACAGCCATGCCAAGAAACCTAGTAAAATCTTCAGTATAAACGAGACCCAAACGTTCGTGTATTTTGCCGAGGGCAGACTTGCCTTAATGAGTCTTGTAATTTTTAATGAAAAACTTCGTCGACTGTCACGGTATGTACAGAAACTAATCAAGAACGTCGATATAAATAAAATTATGTGTAAATTTATATTGTCATTGTTTAATAATAATATGATATTGTTTGCACATCTGTGTTGTCAGTTGTTTTGCACGCGTGTGAAAGGCTTTATTTGTGCCAGAGGTGTGACGGCATGCAAAATGGAGCGAATGGGTGTGAAAGGGTGAAAAGTCGGATGAGGGAGGAGCCAGCAGTGTCCCCTTTTACTCGGGCTATTTAGTTCATCCCTTGTCCCCACAAGTTTCGTCATATTCTAAATTATGAGAACTCTGAGAAAAATCGTCTGCAATAGACAACGCCAAACAAATAATTTTTTTTTCAGAAAGGAGTTTTGCCCTTCTTTATTAGAGCAGCGACGATTAGACAGAAGATTCAAAACAAAAAAAAAAAAAAACAAAAACAAAAAAAAAACAAAAACAAAACAAAACAAAAACAAAAACGAAGAGAAAGTAAATTCAGTAATAGTAATATAATGGTTATCTTGCCAGCTTGTGCTTAAACTATCAAAACAAAGTATATAATTAAAGAATGATGTATTAAAGTAAAAGTAATTATGCTTATTGATATAACACTTCCACTCTGCCCGAGGCCAATCACAAAGCATTTTATATATTTAATACATAATCTCACATAGACGAAGGGTTTTGAGGCATTGTCTATAGCAGAGAGGAAATCCACGCTCTCTCTCTCTCACACACATACACTCATACACACAGTCACAGAAAGGGAGCGATAGAGTTAGGTGTAAGGAGATGACTGGTTGATGCTGTTTTACAGAGTCGACAACAAAATAATATTACTGCTAGTCTGGCCCTGAAAACACGTGCAGAGAGAAATGACAAATGCGGGGGTGATATCTGGCAACAAGATTCTTGCCTCTGCGACAAGTAAGTGTCTGGACAACACTTAAAAGTTTACTCATATATCACTTCTGATGTTTAACATGACAGAGACAGGAAACGTGTGGTATCACTCAGTGACCGACTGGCGGCATTATTAAATATGTTACATTATATAATATATTATTAAAAGACAAATCATATGAAACTGTATCACGATAAAAAGGATCGAATGGACAGTTGTTAAATAGATATCTCATCAGATACCTGATCTAAGTAATCAACGATTTAAATTATTGATCATTTTAGAGATACTTCCAGTAGTCTGAAAATATTGGAATTTGTTTGCGCTGCTCTATTTTTATGTTGTTACTAATAAAATAGTAAATACTAATTTCATTGTACTGTAGATGTCATAAACCATACTATTACATGACTGTGTCAATAAAAAAATCACTGAAATAAGTAACAAACCTTTTCTGAGATTAATGAGCCATATTTGATACTGCCGCCATTTCTCACTTCACTCTGATGTTGAGTACTGTTATTCCTCATGAGCTTCAACTGTTCTGCATTGGTTTTAATGCCATTAAATGATTGTTGTCAAGCAAATCATCAAGAGTAGCAAGCTCTTTCTCTTCACCCGTCAACACACATATTTAGAGAGTTTTGGAGAGTATTACCTATGCCATAAAATATATTTGACCATGCATACAAAATGTCAAATATCTAGCTACTCGTCATCTAGTCCAATACACTTGTATCTCTTCACGACCGTCAACTCTTAAAAAAAAGTCTGATAAATATTCAAGAAGCTCTAGTATGGTAATTTGTTACCTTCTCATTCACTGAACATCCACATGTACACAACTCTGACAGGTACAGTGGTGTAGATCCTACTTGTGTTCACTTTTCCTGATGCTATTAAATGTTATTAAATTCTGTGGAAGTAGAAATATAGACAATCGTGTTGTCGTCCCACGGTCTTGTATATCACTTAAAGAGAATTTAATGTTTTCATTTTTCTCTCTATATTTCCGACCACATGTGTATAAAGTGCAAACATCTTTCACCTCTGCATTTACTGTGAGCTAACGCCCCCTTGGAGCCTTTATATATATATATTGTGGGATACACGGAGGATCAATAGCTCAAATATCCCCTAAAATAATTATCAACCTCTTTTCAAAACGAGTGTTTGTTGGCAACAGGCTACATCTACAGAGGTGTAATTGGTATACTATTGGAATGTCCCGCTCTTCTGTGTCCTTTTCTCAGTTACTCCCTAACCAAACAGAGACCCACCTCTCCCCACACACAAACACACGTTCAATCATATCCAGATACACAGGCATCCAGTCTCCTCCCCACAACCCATAAAACAGTTTTTGACAATGAACTAGCTATGAATCAATTGTTCAAATATGAACGCCCCATTATTTTAAGAAGAGGACTTTTGCAAACGTTTGACTGTGTACTTTCTAAAGAAACCGTATTTAGTGTCATTCGATGAAAGTACGATTTCTTTTGAAGCAAATATATCTTGTGTCGACGGAGCACAATTTTCATCCTAATTGAAAATAATGCAAACATAGTTTGAGTGGGTCGCTTAGTTTGTCTATTTTTTCAACCCGGACAGGTTTGGGCTTTTCTTTCCATTGACCTGCTGTCAGGTCTTTATCTTTGCTATTTGTTGTTTATCTTGCGTTCAGTAGTTTTGTACAAACGTCTCTATTTCGAGATTCTACATGGCTTCGTAGTAAACATAAAAAGATAAATAAAGGCTCAAATTACTGTAAATTTAAAATATTTTTCAAAATTCCTTCGACAGGCTTTTACCTACAACTTAAACAGACGTCTGTAGTAAATAAGCTTATTTGTAAACTATTACTTGCCACTTAAATATGTAGTTACTCCAATTATTACAACGCTGTTTCTAATCATTGTATATTTATCTTTAATAGCTGAAGTTTTATAATTCTCCTCCTATCTGGGTAGGCAGCCAAAAAAATATTGAGACAACATACTCGTCTTTGCTAAGGAATAGTAAAAAATATTATTCAGATTTCTTTACGGAGATCTTGTTTGCATACCTTTCTCAATGAAGTTCTAAGAATGGAAATTTTCAAGTAAACAAACATTCAACTGAACGCTTTGATTAAACTAATTTCCTGCAACCACTAGAAATAGAGGACATGGCTGTGAGTGATTCAGTGCAGACGACAGGAGTGATGAGACAATGGCTGTTCTTCTAAGTGTGGTGGGGATTCTTTCAATGGCTACACTACGTAAATACCAGTGTTGTAGGTGATTTTTTTTAGTGCAGTTTCGTAATTAAAAGAAAGTAACTAAAGACGAAGGCGCTCACGCTGAGGTTTAAACGATAATAAGATGAAAAGTTTGAGTGGATACAAAACAATTATATTAGTTGTATACTAAAATATCGATATCGATAGTTCTAACATTTACTTATGCTTTTACAGATTCTATGGAAACGGTAGCTCTTACTGCATTATTTTGGAGGAGTTAGCAAACGAAATTATTGTGAAATATTTAATTAGGGTCAGGAACCAGATGAACCATGACCAACATTACCGATGAGCCCTGGGGACTGAACAATTCTCGTCTCCTCGTCTTAAGAGCAGATAGGTTTATAATATACCAAGCCACAAAGCTGCTGATGCAGATCGCCTGTCCTGTTTTATTAGTCTTCGGAACCTTTGGCGGTGTGATGACTATCATTATTTTTCGGCGCCTGAAATATTGCACTGACGTGAGTGTGTACTTCACGGCGCTGGCAGTGTCAGACTTAGTTGTCCTGTATCTCGATTTAATCCCAAATATATGGCTACCGATTCAGTTTAATATTCACATGGAAAGGTTTCATTATGTGTTTTATATAATTAAATACTACTTTCTGAGCATTTCCACGGCGATGTCGTCGTGGTGTTTGGCTATACTGACTGTACAGAGAGCTGTCTCTGTAGCCTTTCCCCATCGTTTTAATTTATTTGACATGAACCGAAAACAAAAAGTTAATGTCTGCGTTATTGCTGGAATAATACTGTTGTCATATTCTCACATTTTTTACATAATTAGATATCTTGATCCTTCAATGAACGATATGATTGTAACCGATCATTATTATTTATTTTATGTGTACGTGTGGACTTGGGTTGAAGTCTTGATTTCGTCCATCATTCCTTGCACATTGCTGGTAGTGTCCAACTGTGCCCTGGTGAGACAGGTGCTGATGTCGGTGACATTTGCACGACTGAGACTTACATCCACAGCACACTCTGTACAGGTCAGATCACGGGAAAAGAAAGTTTCATCACTCACAACACTTCTGATTGCTTTGTCATTGACCTTTGTACTCCTGATATGCCCAGATCGTTTTCTTTTATTTATAAATCAGTTTCTTACAAGTGATGATGACGTCGATATGTTCGTTATGAACATAGTCTATGCGATCCTTCACCTCTTGCATGTCATCGGCAATGCTACCCACTTTTACCTGTATTGCATGAGTGGTTACAAGTTTCGGTCAGAGGCGGTGAAAATCTTAACACTTTGCAGAAAAGCAGCTTCTTGGTCAGGCGATTCCAGCAGTTTCGATTTATAAACAATATCTTCTATGTCTAGAAAATAAAAAGATATAGCTAGTTCTAAAAAGTGTAAAAAGGGCTGAGACAATTAGTAGCAAGTCTGAGAGGAATGTTAGTGTTCCAAGTTTGAAAGCCTGAAAAAAGTAAACCCTTACTTAAAATTGTCAAGTCCAGTTCATGCTAAAATCTGGATAAAGAAAGTGTTGAATTACCCTAGACAAGAGAAAATCCATCCTTAGTAAACAATTCGTCAAATAGTACACGATTAAGAATTATTGCAGGGTGTTTTTTTGGATCCCAAAGATGAAAAACTAGGTACAGCGTTAATGAACTAGTATACTACACACTAAACAGCTTTAAGTTAGAGAAATTATAATATTTCGGTCTCTTAGCTGTAATTAGTAAGAGGATGAAAGCTAAGCTTTAAAAGCCGCGACAAAATGTTGATGTTTGTCCACTAAATAGCAGCGCGTTCTGCACGTCTGTCGGGTGGATGGAGTAAGAGAAGGGTATGTTCAGGGTTTATTTCTGTGTCGATACACGGCAGTGTCAAGAAAGCTATGGCAAGAGATTTATGCTTACATATCTGTAACTTTTATTTACAGTCAGCTACAGTTTGTATAGCTTTTAGTTTTATTATTACACAGGTGAGACGTATGATATTCTTTGATTTTTCCTTAAAACCCTTAAAATATTCACTAAGATAGTTCGAAATTGTCATATTGATGGCATTGATTGTTTATCAACTTTTGGCAAAGTCAAAGTTAAAAAGTGGTTAAAACATAAAATGCAATATGTTTAATTTCTTTTCAGAACAGTATATATATATATCCGTAAATTGACGGACTAAAGAATATCAGAGAGTTTCATTGTCTTTCTTATTAATCGAATAATATGCAATCTATATTTTAGCAAATTTTTTCTTCCAGTACGAAATTTCTCTAAAAGGGTTATTTCAGCCCGTACAAGACAAAGTGTGACATTATCTGAGTCCTGTTCATGTTCTTGGTTTCCTGGTTTGCATTTATTTTCATGATATTTCGCTCTTAATTATCGAATCTTTGGCTTGTATGATCTTGAAAAAATTCATCTAACGGGTTAGGAATGCAGAAAATGCTAATGATTATTCACTGTCTGTAGTGTTCGCCATGTGCTTTTGTCACAGACGCTCACATGAGCCCAACGCTCAAGCAGTCACCCGGACATTAGTGAGTACATTTTCAACAAAGACAACTATGTCTGCCTCTTGCAGGCTTGTCTAAGTTTTAATTATGAAAAAAATGTTACAGTGCTACCTGTTTAAAAATAACACAATAAAAGGAAAAGGAAAAATATCTCAACTCAGTTTCATCCAAAGATTCTAACGGTCATATTACTAGCAGGTGATTGGGGTCTGGACCTGAAAAATAATAGTTCTGTGAGTAATGATAATGTCGCTGTCGAACAACGCTCACACAATGATGTACTCAGGACACACTCAGTGCGGACTCTGAATCTACTTATGTATATATGTATATACTATGAATACCAAAGTAAAGCGGCCACCTCTAGAGAATAGACATTGAACTCCGGCGCCGCCTCTTGCATGCGGTGACCACACCATCTTTTATTTTGCTGCAAAAAACAACAACAATAAAAACATTTATATAGCGCTTTTCTAATGATTTTCTCTGAGCACTTTCAGGAAATTATATAGTGATCAATCCACGTAATCTGAATCACTTAGAACCATGTACCCGAATTCACATGTAACAGACTCGCTCACTTCTACAACACACACACATACACACCTACTCATAAGATGAATACAGAAACATGAACATTCATGTTACCGACAGTTTGGCAGCGAATTTTTGCAATAAATGGGTCTTATGTTTGGACTCAAAGCTTGTAATGCTGACTCTTGTGTTAGCAAAACTGAATCCGTCGAAGGTCCCTTGTTTTATGAAAGCATTTATTGTTCACATCTCCTCCTAGGATTAGTTGCTCCTAGGGCTGGTTACTCCTATGGTTGGATGCATTTTCTCTCGATGAAGTCCCGGCAGCTTATTATTTTTCATTGCTGTTACTGTCTCTTGTTTAAATAGAGAAGATATATTTTTTCTTGTCAGTCTGGATTACACTGTAATGATGTTTTATATTTATTCAGCATTACGTTAACCAATTGTGCCTAGGATGAGATTATTGGTGACCTACCTCCCAGACGTTTGGATAACCAAAGAGGAGGTTACTTTCACATTATAGTATGATAGCAAACTTATGATCATTGGCATCAGCGCAACAGAAATCTCTGTGAACGGGGTGCGATGCTCGAAGAGGTAAACAGTTCCAAGTACTTGGGAGCCACCCTCCCCAAGGACGGTAGCTCCGCAACAGACATCCTCATCAGGATCACATCAGCAACAGTGGTATTGGCGAGGTTGGACAAGGTCCTTCCCAGCCATGACATCTGCTTTACTACAAAGTATTATTTGTACAAATTCATCGTAGTACCGCTTCTGCTTTACGGATGTGAAACGTTAACTCTCGCGGATTGAGAAAGGAGAATCCAGACATTTTATTAGAGCCTAGGGATTCTCCTCTGCAGCTTATTCAAGGAACAAAACCAATGACTTTTTTTGCGTAGGACACCAGGAACTTCTATGCATTTGCAAGTAGGAAGGAACTTCGAGACTCTTCGGTGTTTTGTCTGGTTAAGGAGAAATTAAAAGGAACCAGGACCTGCGGGAAGCGTTCATTCCTGTGTGTGGAGAGGCCTGCTAATAAATAAACTTTCGCATTTTTTTGTAAACTATTAGCACTGTTTAATTTTTTATTTACTTGAACTGATGTTAATATTTTAAAGCAAAAACTATGGTGCTAATATTAATATGTTCCATGCTGGATTATGTAACATGATGGCTTACTGGTGGTTTCTTTTCTGCTCCAGAGCGCACAGGGGTAACCCTGTATGTATAGAAAAGAAGGTAATTTTCCATATCACTCTCGTAACTATCAAACTCTGACATTACAAGACAAGCACGGCACAATAGTGATCCTGAGAGAAATACTTTACTCTCAAATTTCATTTTAGTAAGTGAGAAAACTGGTGGTCGCAGGCATACCTCCCGCTGAACTACCGTCATTTGAAATTCCCGGCATGCTTTTCACCATGGATGCGATCATTGTCAGGTATAGACTTACCAATTATATAAGATTCTAGCCATTCGTGCGGGCGGAATAATTAACAGATAATTACTAAGTAGATGTAATTATTGGATAAGAGGCAAATAACTCAATCGTGTGAACGTAAAGTTACGTAAGAGGAAAATTATTTGTAATTTATTGAGAAGTGGAACAGCCAGACGGTCAAACTATTATGCATTAAAAGATTAAGTCTCGCTTTGTCAATCCAGACCTCATTATTGGATCACACATACAGACACACACTATCTCGCGCGCGGAGGTGAGTTGTTGTAACGGACCAAACTGGTCATGAACTTATGACCGTCGAAAATTTTTGAATAAGTGAGATCTGAATGGAATTATTTTCGTGCGTATTATCACCATACTTGGTGGCTTTTCCTGGGGGTAGATAGGTGAAGATTTTTAATTATTTATTATTTACTGGCATAATAACAGTTTTTTTTTATTAAAAAAAAATCCACAAGCAGATCGTTTGTTGTGTGTTGAAACAATTTGTTTGTTTGTGTTTTATGCCGTTGAAACAAGAAAAGCAGAATTATCGAGTGCCTGTGTGGAGAGGTTGTGATGAGCTCTTCAGTTTTGCCCATAATTCTTGATTCACCCACAAATAGTGATTTAAAAGTTTTGAATTTAGCTCTTCCGTATCTCCAAAAGTATAAGAGGAGAATAATGTTGCCTAATTACTTGCTTTACGCAAAGAGGACATACACATTTACCATAATTAAGCTTCCGTGTGATCAATATGGTCCCTCATTATACAAAGGCACGTACATGAAATGATCACTCATTATTTAAATATACACTGTCATGTATAACCCACGTATAATTATTATTTTCGTGAGTTTTTTGTGTCAAGAGTTATACATGCAGTGTTTAGACCATTGTAACCAGTCAAAGGAATGACTAACCTAAAAGTTAAAGGTGTATAGAGTATTACAAATACATACATGTATAACCCATACAACACAAAAACAACTCCATATTGATAAAAAAGTGAAAAACATTTAATACTCATATAAGCAAACGAAGTTTCATAATGTACTTCGTCAATCACAGGAAATTCATGCTTTTTAAAAAGTGTTACGAGTAATTTAGATATTTAACAAAGGTAAATACATCGCAGAAGAATATACATTTTGAATCAAAGTCAGCAGATTGCCACCTAAACACAGACATGTTCAGACAAATGGTAACGATGACAGCGTCCATGGACACAGTTTTATTATCACAGAGTGAGCTTATTGTGTGTCCAAATACTTTTTACTACAAGATATTGGTCTTGTAATCACAGTTCATACCCTCCAGCCTGTCTTTACTTTCCCCATTCTTCTACTTCCTTCTCTCAGCTGTTGTTTGAGAATGAGTTTACACTTCTCTGCTTCTCTCTCTTTCTTTCATTTGTGATCTCTATCATTCCAGTTCTTGTCGTCTAGGACTGAGGCGATTCTTCTTTTCATTACCTGTCCATTCATTTATTCCCATTTTCACTGACATCGTACAAGAAACTTCACAGTCCGTGTGAGTATGTGTTCAGATGTGGTCCACTTCAACACGAGTGTAAAATAATTTTAAAATTAAACACTCTTAAAGTAGCCCCACACATTAGAGTGAAAAGATATTCTGTTTGGTTTCAATGCTTTTGAGCATATTTAAAAACAGTAGATCAAGCATGCAGTAAATAAACCGCAGGAAAGTATTTATCAATCTGTACACTTCACAACCAGTCAAAGGAATCAAGGTAAGTTGCAAAATACTTTCAATAACATTGCACATATACCCATATTAAAGCTCTTTAAAGTTTTTGGTTTTGCAGTCACAAAAATATAAACAAGAATGAGCGTACAGAGGAAAAATATTTCGTTTTTTTTTTTGGCTTCGTAAGAGAGGAAACTCAGCTGTACTAGACAAACCGAAAATGAACACATTTCATCCAAATAACACTAAAGATGATTGTATATCTCAACATCTATGTTTGTGCTTGAGTGTGTTTGCTTCCTTGCAAATAATTAATGAAGTTTAATGCATACGCAAGCAAATTGTCTATATTTTAAAAATATTTAAAAACTGAGGGGGAAAGATAAAGTTAAAATTAAGCAGGAAAAAAGTTAGATTCTCTCAGTATCTATTGTGACTAAACAGCAACTGGTCGTTGCCTGGCAACCTCGCAGAACCGGTTGACTAGCTGTCCTGTCAGTGTGGACAAACTGTCGTAGTCGCTGGCCCACACCAGCGGGGCGCTGGCCAAGTCCTGTAGTGGCTGCAGCACCTTCACGTCTTTGTCTGAACCTACTGCCACCACCAGCAGACGGACACCCTGAAACTGAAGTCTTTTTATTTCTTTCTCCACCTCGGAAATCTTCTGAAGCTTGGGGCCCACAAAGAGCACGAGGAGTTTCTGAGCCCTCGCTCGCGTGTCGTCATACACGTTGAGAAAGCCACGCAGACGCACGCGCTGGAGAAGCACTGACAGGCCATTCTGATGAGGTTCTTGAAGGAAATCCTAGAAAGGCATAGATACTGTGTTAGCTTTTATACAACAAACAACTCTTCCGCCTTCCCTTTCAAATCCATAACATTAATCGGGAGAGACAAAAGGGTATGGATAGAGAAGCCGACAAGTATTATGAAAGAAAAGAAGGAAGGAAACCAACATATGTTTTTTTCTTCATTTTTTTTTATTATTTTGTTATTTTTTTAAGTGTGGTGTTTCAAAAATGATATTTTCGAATTTTTTGGTTGACAGCTTATTTCAGATTTTAAGCCTACAGCAGTCTAAGGGAAGCTACTCTTACCTCTATGGCCTGTGCATTGGCACCGGTCTGGAGATTAGTGTTGTCTCCCCTGTAGCAATTTTCCCGCACCAGACCGTATCTCACAACGTCGTCATTTTCTATATTTTGCACAAAATCAGATATGAAACCGGATATGATGTCACTTTCCACCATGCTCACAGCAGCTGAGTCGTAGACGAAGACAACATCAGTGGGTTCGGAAACACAGTCTGAAATTTAAAGAAATGTATTTTAAGAATTATAAAAAAATATGAAATTAAAATTGGTCAATATTTATTACTGATGGGCATATTTAGCAATTCATTCATTTATTATTTTATATCTACTTGATACGAGAGTCAGTAAAATCAGAACTGATTGGAAACAAATTGGACGATAAACACGTCTTTAAATCAGACCCTGTATTTTGAGAGTTGTTTTCAAAAAGTGTTATAACATACAATACCTATAAAAGAAGTATGTAGGGAGACACAAAAAGATATGCAAACAGATCAAAAAAGCATCTCGTACTTACTGTGTTCTGACTGGTCACCGGCATCCTCTGACGGACCAACTGAAAATATTTGTACACACCTTTAAATTAATAAACCATAAAGAACTCAAAACATTATTTTCGTTGAAAAATATCTATTAACATCAAAATTTTTACTGTCTAACCGATCTACTTTAGTTACGAATTTCTAATTCATTACACTTTTTACAGCAGACAGAGATAGCTTTATATAAGGTAACTTATTTACTTGACTGTGATGATGGCGTTTTAGTTAAAAAATTATAACTAGAATTCTATCTCACTGAACTTTACCGTCACAAGCTTTGATGGCTAGGAGCTCTCGAATGTTCCTTAAGCTCGAAAAGTTGTCGACATGGAAGACAAAGTTCTCGTTAGGGTCGCTGGCGATGTCCATCAACTCAGTGACGTCTGTCTGCCCTCCAATGCCGACGGCAAACACATACACACCCATCTCACGTAGCTTTTTCGCTTCCTCAGCCGTGAGTGTCGAGTTCTTTGATTGGCCATCAGTCAGAATGATGGCCACGTGCGCCACCTCGCGGCGGGCAGCTGGAAACACCCGTGTCCTAAGGTGCTCCAAAGCGCCACTGGTGTTGGTGCCACCTGGAGAACAAAAGTGTATATCTCAAATAAAGTCTTCTGGGCAAAATCTTGAAGAGAGAACTTCCTCTACCATTTCTTCAAAACATTAGTTTCGTGTGAGATTTGCATACAACTTTAATCAATTCATTATCTTGACCAAATTGGGTGTTTAATTAAGTCAGAGAGACTATTCTACTTACAGAGGAAAGTGGGTGAGATTTATTTTGGTCTAGTTCGTGGAACATTAATATTCAGAACTATATTTTGTCTGGTTTGCCTCATTAAACATCTCTCATATTCCTGAAATTTTTTAAACTTTCTCTGTTTTTTTTATACTCTTCACAAATTTTCTCGGCCTAAAATCAGCTACAAACTATCTCCAGCATGCAGACATTCATCCTTGGAATAGCCCTCAGTAACTGAAACTCCACTCAACTGCGCGAATCCCGCCAAATTGTTTACAGCGATGCCGACCAATCCAAAATATAAAATAGGTAGCACAATACCTGACAGGAAGAAGGTGTCTTTCAACACAGCCTTGATTTCATCCAGTGTGTGACACTGTTGCAGGGCGACGACCTCCTTGACGTCATCGCTGAAGAGAGCCACGCCCACTCGCGTGCGGTCGGCGTCCAGATCAAAGAGATGAAGGAGCTGCGTAACGAAGTGCAGCTGCTCGGTAAACTGCACCCTCTCGATGCTGTTGGAGCTGTCCAGCATGATGTAGACGTCGGCTGGCTTGCCGCCACACCCTGGAAGCAGAAGGAATAGTGTGATGTGCTTTTTACAGGTGTTGGTAGTTTGTAGGAAGCAATATGCTTATTTATACAGGTGTACTTATTTTAACAACACTTTTAGTGGAAACTAACTCTTTCTAGTGTGTTTCTTTACGAAACACTGAAGCCTACTTATTTAGACATTTCTGATCCATGAATCACCAAAGAGCAGATTCTTACGTTTTTCGGCCGTGGTCTTCGGGTTGGTTTGTTCCTCGTCACCTGTCTCTGGTCGAGTCCAATTACCTTCTGAAAGAAAATTGAATCGAAAACTATCAGACCAAATTTCATTATTGTAGTGTTAGTAAAAGGAAAAAAAATCATCGAGGACTCGAAAAAAAAAATTCTTTTATCGATTCAAGATGCTAACAAATGATCAAGGTTAATCCGGAAGAATTGTGTCGACTTTGATTTGGACCGCTTGGTGATTTTTAATTCTTCCAAGATTACAGAACTGGCGGCAAGTAATGTTATTATTATATATATATTAAAAGCAAAAAAAGTGATAAAGCCCACAAAATCTCCAGATGCCGGGTTTTACTGTAGACATTTTGGGCAGGTTAAAATGAATCATCAACACACAACTATAGTTTGTAAATTTAAATAATTGCTCTTGACATATGATACAAAATATAAAAACAGGGAAATTTCTTTTTAACTATTGTGAACTTCTGGAAATGATTTAATATTGCACTGTCACCGCAAATGAATAATTGGTAAAAACATCAGACCTCTAGGACGATGAGAAGCAGGTGAAAAATAGCTTACAGACTCCACAGACAAACAAACATACGAAGTAAGTTAAACATAAATATAAAAGTGTGTACAACGACACTCACGGTGTTGACAAGCTCTTGTCGATACAGCCTCCTCGATGTTGCTCAGCTTCTCGTACTGGTCCACGTTGAAGACGTGCATGTCCTTGGGCTCGCTGGCGATTCCGTACAACTCAGTGTGGCCCTCATAGGCAGCCTCCTTCACACCGATGGCGAAGATCTCGATGCCCTTGTCCCTGGCCACGGCCGCCTCGTGCTGAGTCTTGTTGGGTTCGTAGGAGTAGCCATCCGTGATCAACACCAAGATGTGAGCTGCCCATGGACGTCCTCCGTTCTCCGGCTGAAAGAGAGCGTTCGTGAATAGGTGCACAGTTATAATGAAGCTGAATAAAAAGCGCTTTTAAACTTGGACAATTTTTAACGATACTGAAGTTGTTACGAATCAAATGGTTGAGAAATCCTTTTGTCTTACCTGGAACATAGATGTGTGGACGAAATGAATAGCATCCCCCGTGCGAGTGCCACTCTCCATTCGGGTGATCTTGCTGACAGCCAGTCGCAGGTCCTTCTTGTCCATGTATTGGTTCAACCGAATGTCCAGCCGGACGTCCGAGCTGCGCGAGCAGTTTATAAGGTGAGTAAAATACATGTAGGTGACAAACGTCAAAATTCACGAATAAGATATATAAATAATGATTGGAAATGAAGAGACTTGGACACGACAGCTCATACTAATAATGTAGGTCGTACCTATTCTAGTGGACACCTACACTTAAGGTCACAGCAGGGTTCATACCTGAAGGTGACGACGCCCACGCGGATGTTGTTGGGCCCGATGGTGAAGGAGTGGACGATATCCTGAACAAAGGCCAGCTGGGCTCCGAACTCTCTCAGCCAGAGGCTGACGGAGGAGTCCAGAAGAAAGACAATGTCTGCGACTTTCTCCTGGCATTCAGCGCCACCTGTACAAGACAAGGGACGATGTACCACAGTGTAGCCACGAGGAAATACATTACAGGTAAGGGATGGGGACTGGGTCAAAACTAATCCCCGGGGAATATGAGACTGGAAAGGCGGGTTGACGATAGGGTCAACCGGTGCAGTGTCGACTTCGCAAAAATAGGATGGTGCACTTAAAGGGCCCTTGAACCCTCTCACAATACCTGTTCTGTATTAAATTCCCTGAGTGTGGGTGTAAACGAGGTCACTTCTTACTTAACTACCTAATGTTCATGTGAATAATAGTGTAAATACGATGGTGCAATCTCGTAGACTGGTTGTATGTGTGAGTTGTCACGTGTAGACCTCCTACACTACACATGTACTTCACCATTAACTAAATATGAAACAAGTTAATCTTCTTACCTTGGGATTGTTTAACGAAAATCTGAAACAAAAATAAAGAACATGGATAAGGTCAGGTGAAAGCATTTTCCATGTTCAAAGTATTTAACAAACGTTTAGGCTCATTGGTTTCAATTTAATAATGAACTTGATTTTTGCGGTCAACTAGTTAAACAGTTGAAGTTAAATTTCTCTGCTTTTTTCAAAGTTGTGCAAGCTTCGAAGCTAGTTTGATCTTTGTGACAATTTGGTTAAATCCTTTTTAAGAGAAATTACTTCAATTTTTTATGATAACTGGAAAAATAAGGATAACCATGATCGCAACACGCATATGCGCATAAGTTAAATTTCTGAAAATGACAGATAAGTTCTAAAGCTGGTTTAATTTCTGTGAACAGCTGGTTTGACTATTTGTTTGAGACAAGCAGGTTCAAAATAAGAATTTGTGTAAACACGAACATGCGCAGTTAGGTGCACTAACTGATCCCTGTGATCCGGAACTAATGGATTAACCCTGGTTGGCTTTATCTGCAGTCGACTAGCCTTCACCTCATTGCCTGTAGGCCTGTCTTAGTGTTAGAAATGCCTTGCTAACTGCTTTAATTTTTAAATTTCAAAACTGAAGAAGCAGGGGCTAATTTATGCTCCATGATGAGTGACACGACATGATGAGTACCCGGATGGCTGCATGGAGGTTTTAGCCTGTTACAGCGGTTGCAGGGTGTATCCTGTATGTTTAGACCAGTAGGTACTTTCCTAGCCCCTCGTAACTCTCAGTGCATTTCATATTTTCGTGGCTGGCATGCATCTGTGACCCATCATCCCACGCAAGCAAAGGTCGTGCCTTCATATACAACAATAAGGCCTGACACTGATTTGCTTTTGCTTTGTTTTCGCAACACACCCGGCAAGAGAAACGACAGAACCTGGAGGGAAACAAGAAAAGGAAACGAAAAAGTAATGTTTATTATAATCAGATCTAATAACGGTTGCTAGGAAAACACGGGTGGGGGTAATGGTGATATGATTTCAAGTACAGTCAGAGAATGGAGGATGATTGCGACAGTAAAGTTTATAAGATATCTTTTGTGGAAGGACAAATTAATAATATACACTACACAGACCGTTATTTGAATTTGTTAGAGGTCTTTTAGTAATAATACTATGTTCTAATGTTCTAATTCCTAACTCTAACCCTTTTATCTTCCTAAAACAGAGAGAGAAGGGAATGGTTGTACAATGTTCTTCTTCTTCCCATCCCATCACTTGTGCCGGAGGTACCAGTTGTAGGGGGACACGATGCGACACAGCACAGGTAAACTCACGGGTGGTAGAAGAGGTGCGATGTCTCTAAACTCGGCTGCGACCGAAACAGGATGTTATATACATTGCTGCTTAACAACACTTCTTTTCTTTGGACAACTGGCTTGGCGGCATCCATTTCTCTTTCCAAGTTCCTCCACAGACCGCCTTGGCACCGGTCCCTGGCTCGTTCTCTCTTCGTAGCAAGTTTCACCCAGCGACCGCGTGTCCTGGAGGATGCTTTCGTAGAAGAAAGTGTTTCGTGTTTATCCTCTTGATTTTCTGTCCGGGTTTGCTCCCTTACTCTTTATTCCCCCCCTCTCCCACCTCGAGAGTGCCTACAGGGAGCAGGACCAGGTCACGTGCTTGCGAACCTCTAGAACGGAATCTTTCTCATGGAAGGCTGACTGCCCGGGTATCAGAGTGGTGTCTATCTTTCAGAAGACATTAGAATGGTTTCTTTCACTTAAGTGACTAGCACTCATTGACGTTTGCTTCCGTCTTTTACTATCATCTTTGATCTTTCTTCACCTTCTTGACTGTCATCGACGTTCGAAGCTTTTATCTGATTTTTCGTTTTTGTTTTTTTTTTCCTCGGGATTAATTTAACTTAGTGCTTAACTTGGCGACAAAACATTCCTCTAGCAGTTATCGGATCACTTACTTCCCTTGTCCCTCCCATTCGCGTGCAGAAACCAGGTATCACGTGACCACGAGATCGTCTGGCCAAACCTAGCAAAAGGATGGGTACAAGCTCATTTTCAGGTATCAAAAATGTCCCCAAGATTGAAATCTTTCCTCTGGACTTTTCCATGCATTTATCGTCTAAGCCAACACAGTTGTACTCCGAAATAAAACGACCGGACAAATAAAAAAGGGAAGAACCAGGTAATTGTTTGCTGCATCCTTAAGGAGAGGCAATGGGAAGAGTAAATGCCTTCAATACAGTATAATCCTGTCCTTGGAAGTAAAAAGGTCCAATCACACATCGTCTTTTAAACGGAAGTTATGGGCCTAATAAACACAGTGGGTAGAAAATAAAAACACGAGGAGACGTGGACGGGAAAAAATAAGTTTTGTTTGGATAGGAGAGAAGCGGGAAGAAACTGCTTTTTCTGATTATTGGTAAAAGAAGAAATAAAGAATGATCGCAGAGAGATAAGGAAGACCTCTAGAGTGAACACATCTCATAATCATCCTTAAATCAAATCCTGAAGTAAAAATAAAGGCGAAAAGAAAGAAAAATAGACGACACAAGCAAGACGCTTAACAAAGCTCACTGTTCTCATGCTGGGTATTAAAGGTCTACTAGGATGCAAAATTCTTTCTACTTATTGGGTAAAACAAAATATTATTTTGCCAAATTTGGGTGAAGTTTGCCAACTTTTTATTCCAAATATGTATTCGATACTTTTTAATTCTATGTGGGAGAAGACATCCCTTCTGTTCTCGACATGCACGCCTACAACATCACCATCATCAAAAAGGTGTCAACAACACTCTTTATAGGATGGTGCTTGGAAATGTTTACTTTATAAAGTTCTCATTCAATGGAAAATCCAAGACTTGAAAAGATTGCTTACCACTAGTTCTTTAACTGCAAAGAACAGTGGAGAAAGAGATAAAGCACCCAGAAATCGGCGAATACAGGCCCTGCTATTTCTAAATGAAACACTCGTGCCTGGGATATGTCAAGTTTATTTTTCTTTAATTTCCCTGCGGCTGGTATGGAATGAAGCATTCTTGGAATGGCTTCAGTGCTGACGGCCAAGCTCTCTGGAAGAACCAGAGGGATGGATGTAGCACAAGGAAATGTAAAGTTACTCAACAGCACAAGTGGACAACGGATCTTCGTCACATGTGTATATTTTCTGCATTTTTCTTTTCACTGAACCGAACAAAGCTTTTCTGGTAGTTTCAACTTTCTACTATCTGTACGTGTCAAGACACGAGATAAGAACATGTCTGACCCACAAAACTACTGGAATCGGAGCAAGAAGTTAGAGCTGTGAATACTTAATGATCATAGAATGGGATGAAGTACCCGGCTGATGTGTAACATTATTCCCAAGATGAAAAATCGAGAAGACGGGACAGTAGAAATTATCGTCAAACAAAAAGGCTGACAAGTGAAAGATGAAGAGAACTTAGACCTTGTTGTAAGAGGATCTGTCGGTAGGTCTGTTTGTCTTTCTTTATTGCTCTTTTGTGTATCTGTTGGTTTTGTTAATTTCTTTGCCTTCTTCGTCAGTCCTTTTTCTGTCTATCTATTCATCCGTCTTTCTCTCCCCTTTCTCTCTGATCTCGTGTTATGGTAGTCGTGGTTCTGTGAACGGACAGTGGAAAGGGGCTGACGATCGCGCATTTTCTTTCTCGCAATTAGTCTATATTTAAGCCTGGAGATATATTTCCAGGAGAACTCTGGCATTACAAAACAGGGATTGCACAATAACAATCCAGACAGGAATCCTTGGCTCTCAAGTTTCATGTCAATAGGTGAGAAAATTGGTGATCATAGACATAGTTGAAATTCCCGGCATGCTTCTCACCACGGATGCGATCATTGTCAGGAGTAGACTTACCAATTATGTAAGAGGCTAGTGCCGGCGTAGTTATTAGCAGATAATTACAAAGTAGATGCAATTATTGGATAAGAGGCAAATAACTGGATCGTGTGGACATAAAGTTATATAAGAGGAAAATTATTTGTAATTTCTCGAGAGATGGAACAGCCAGACGGTCAAATTATAAAGCTATCTGCGACGCATTAAGAGATACAGTGTCACAGTATTTATCCATACCTCATTATCAGATCACACACTCTTTCTCTCTCTCCATCGCAGAAAGATATGAAAGACTGAAAATCAGGGAAACAGAAAACACTGTTACAAACAAGAGTAACTGGCGGACTGACTGTACTGCCAAGTGCTTGAAAGAACTAAAGACTGACTCAGACTCGACATGAAAGATGGAGAAGCCGGCAGTCCGCCAGGTACTGCTCCCATCATTCCATTCTCGTGCCTGGCAGCCTTTGACGACATGACGTCAGGATGCGAGCGAAGCGCGTGCGAGCTGAAGGTCACATGACTCATTAATCAACCCCCGTGGCGCGAAATTCTTTCGTTCCTTCCATGACACGTCTGGCACCCGAAAGGTCAGAACGCTTTGGTAAATATGATATGAGCATTCTGTTGACAAACCCTTTAATTAACCACAGACCGCAAATTGCTGCTTTGATAGGATCCCGGCTACCAAGTCTTTATTTTTAGTGGGGTGGGGAGGGTAGAGGCATCCCAGAATGCCACGATGCTTTGAAATAAAACAATAATAGTAATAAATAACAACTTAGTTTTTCAAATATATTACTTCTTCGTTATCATTGAAAAATTTCTCGTCTTTGTTAATATCAGCGGCTTATTATATGTATCCTTAAAACTGCTCCCCTCACTCCATCACCGTGTAGCATCTACATCACCGTGACCAGCAACTGCCTCTGCAAGTACTACATCACCTCCGTCTGTAGCTAACGGTATTCTCACAACGACTAGTCTGTCAAACACCGACACTTGAACTCTACACGCGTGTGATGGATGACAAAGTAGGCGGAAGGACAAAATGCTCTTTGTACTTACTGCTAGGAAGCAGGAAAGGACTGTAGTCACGTGCAGCCACTGCATCTTCATTGTTGAGGGTTAGTCACACCTGGCCTTGATGCTTTCTCGCTCTCTCTCTCTCAATAAGTCTCGTTGTCTTTTTTCTTCCTGTTCTTTCCCCAGAAATGATGGACTACAAATTCTGTGTTCTTTGTACAAAGAAATAAATATACTTTGTAAGTCAAAGTGCACAGAGGAAAATATGATGAACAGGTCAGGTCTCAGTCTGGAGATGTCAGCCCTCGAGGTACGAAGTTGTCGAGGTGATCTGGTCGTAATACGTCGACCACCGCATGGCCCGTAGTTATATACATCGGATGAGTAAGACCAATTCATCTCCAATCCCGGCGGTCATGCTTCTAAACAAGCTAGCGGAAGAATACACATGAGCGCAAACAACATAGTGCCAGCACTGGGTGTCGCGACATAGTGCCGACTGGGTGTCCCCCAGATTAGTGTGGCGATAGCTTTTTGCGCTCATTCATTCCGCCGAGTTCCTGGCGCAGCGCCCCAAGCGGGAGTAGTAGGATGTCCATATTTGGAAACCACGGGGGCGTCTTTCGGAGCTAAAAGGTCACGAGGTCGCATTTGGCGTGGCAGATACGGTTTACTTAGCATAGACGTCACAGATAACAGACATAAAAAAGTTCTTGCTGGGTCATTTAGTTCCTTACCGGGACTTTTTTTTAAGGGGTGGAGGGGATGGATTACATTACAAACTTAAGTACAGGGTCTGAATACGAGTAAGAAAGTAGCCATGCATCGCGGCAGATGAAGCTCTTGCCAGAAAAGGGGAAGTAACGGGCACATGTAATTAAAGTGTTAAATTTAACTTCACTGTCCATCACTTAGGCGCACCACCGGAAATGCCTCTTGACATATTTTAGTGCTAAACCAGTCAATGGAGACGACAACAGGAACATACACATTCTACTGCTATACTTAGTGTAGCTAAAATTGTTCAATCGACTTTAGTGGAAAGGCAATAATTCAGAGAATAAGAATATTTTTAGCACAGCAAGGTTTTCTTTCAAAATTTAAAGGGGAGAGACTATTTTAGTAACCCTGACACTTCAATATTTCACGGATAGAAAGAGCACGCAGACTAATGCGACACACACACACATCTTTCTCTTTGTAGTTATTATAAACACTTGTCCACTCTACCCCCGAGGATGATAACCAGGCCCACCCCATTACAACCTTCTATTCTCTCTCTTCTACTCGTCAATCTTTACATTTTCAGTGGGTAAAATGGGTGAGAATTTCAAGGGCCGTGGCATCGTCTATCGAGTGTTCATCGTGTGAAGAGTTGGATGCACTTGAAAGTTCACTTGCCTAAAAAAAAAAATCCTCCCCCCCCAAAAAAAAAAAAACCTCAACCTTTTGACACTACACTTCCACAAGAGCTTCAAACTAACATAACCTATAAAATATTCTAACAGTAGTTATATTGTCGCTTCTATTATTTAATAACCACTTCTCAATACTTCAGCGGCTGAAAAAATCTTTTCTTTCTTGTGTTTTTTTGAAAGAGTTTTGTTAGTGGTGTAAAAAGGCCTGGCCTAGACTCTCGTCATTTTTGCCAAGCAGACATTGCCTCAAGCACTCGTTTTATGAAATGCAGGAAATGTTTTCAGTGTGGCGGCCGATGTCGTGCACAACAATGGCTCCTACATTCACCGGCGCCTCCAGTCGCCCGGAGCAGACGTCTGCCAGAGTCCATAATGCACTGCGGGGCGAGTCGTTGCCAAAATCCGGGTTTGTCCACAGCAGGCCTCCTCGCATTCAAACTGCAGCCGCTATTTTCCCCCTGCGATAGAAAACTGAACCTTTCACTGAAAACAGCTTTTAACAGCCGACACAACGGGACGAGGTTGCTGTCGTCGTCTGAGGTGCAGACGTGTCGGGAGCTTTTCCGCCGCATAAACTTAGATGTTGGCGACGACCGCCACGACCACGGTAACAATAGGAGGGTTAGTCATTGTAGACTTCTTTCTCCTTTCTCTCTGATATGGCGAATGATTGCTTTCTCCCTTCAATGCCCTAGACGAGTGAAAAAAAAACTTAATTGAAGTTAAGTATGAACATTAGCATCTTGCTTCAAAGACGAACGCCAACGTTACTTTTTAATAGATTGAACAATTTTTTTTTGTAGTTTTGAGATGAACGACACTTCCGGTCCAATATAAAAGCTGAGCAATGGGAAGGGAATATCAAAGAATTGTATAAGTGTTAAGGTGTACAGAGCTTCTTTTATGAAAAGAGTTCTTTTGGTCCAGTGATAAGCAGCCATCACCCCATGCCGCCAGGTCTAGCAGACGAGATGTCGTTACAGCACGGACCTCCGGGTGTGTGGGATCCTGACACCCGAATGCTGAGTCAGCATCATCGAGTATTTAGAAAAAAGTGTTTCCGGAACGTGACATTATTTGAAAAAAAAATCATCCATTTATTCATTTATCTGCTGTTTCATTTCGTCTTTCTTCCTTTCTTGCATTGATGGAAGAAGACATGCAAAAGAGGCATCCTTCTATCAAAGTAAGAAAGTCTTAAAAAAGTGTAATATTTGGAGAAGATATCAACGAGTCTGAAGTTTGTTTGTAAAGGGTTAGATGATTTCTTTCTTGACTCTAATAACAATGTGGTTTACCTGGTCAAATTTCACTCACCATTTCATCCAAATATCTTTACTTATTTACATTGTCCACATTGCTTGTTACATGTTAAATTATTTCCACACAAACTGACCAGTCATTCATCAGTTTGCTCATCTAACCCTACCATCCACGCAGACACACAAACATAACAGACATTTTTTTGTAAAATAATATGCTAGAGTCGTGTGCACAAGACCATCATACTCCAGTGATGTCAACACAAACTATTTCCTAGCAAACAAAAGTTGCCCTCCCTGATGTTGATTGGACCTTGTTACAACAATGAAATGGTAGCCGTGCATTTCAACAGCAGCCTCGGCGGGTCACGGGGGAGTAGGGTCCTCCTGGCAAACCTCCAGGGGGAAATTCCCATGATACTAATACTTTTGCGTAGATGTTGGAGTGGGCGGGGCTGTCTGTCTTGTTAGGAAGATTTGTGTACTCGAGCTACCCGAGCGAACCTAATTGTTTTCTGTTAGTTTCCCTGCACACTCTGTGTCCCCCTGCCCCAGTATGGTCTTTGTATTGCGACATATACACGACGAAATTCTCAGATTCCTGTTCCTTTTCCATTTCTGAATCGGTTTTATCAAAATATCAAAAATCCTTAATTATAGAGATGACAAATACAAGCGTGGCCATTCCAATAGGGTAAGAGAGGGTATTTTGGTTGGAATCATGTGAAACATGGGAAAGGAATGTGTTATAAACATCTCCTTTATTACCGAGAACAACGCCTTTGTTATACAGGACTACATTCAGCTGTTGTTGAGAAGCTGTTGGTATCTGCTTGCAACACAAACACTTGACCTCCGCCCTTTTGCTGGCTGAAGACGCAGACAGGCTTGAAATAAATTCTAAGTGTTGCCGACATTTGGTTGGATGTTGTGCTAACATTTGAACAGGAAGGTGGCAATGATGATGACCGCTTCTTATAAAGGTCAGGGTTAGTTCAGGTCAACTCAGGTCATCTTTGGTTGCACCAGGACATAGAAGTGATCATCATTTTGTGCTTTAGTAATAGGTCTGTTGGAGAATCATGAAGAGACTCCGTTTATGATTTGTCTCAGAATGTTTTGTCGTTTGAATGACAAAAGTGTGTAATCAATGGGAGGATATATAATTCTAGTTATTATAATTATAATTTGGATAATAAAGTGTCTTTTTTCCGATGTGGTGGAAAATGTTGAAAATTTTTATCCATGCGTGAATTTAGTGATCTTGTCAACCTGGAAGACCAACAATATTTTCCAGAACATTTTACAGACAACAAATGTAGTTGTAGAAGCCAACTTAACATGATCCACATATTTACACATTAAAAAAAAAAAAGAAAGACAGTTCCAGCTTCCGATTTAATTGTATATTCCTGGTTTGCCTTGTTTTCAGATATCAGTAGATATAGGTGATATAAACCTAACCTGTAAATTTTAGCCTCCAAAAACCATCCGTTAATTAATTATCCGCTAGCAAAGTACGCGATTCGCACCTGGGATAAACGAGCGCTGATAACAGTGTACTACGTCACGCTAGCAGTGTACTACGTCACGCTAACAGCCGTCAACATCAATCAGAATGACAGTTCGAGTTATTGGGACGGTGAAAGTCTGTATTTCTCGTGCTGCAGCAGCAGGTTTTTTCAGAACCACGAGAAATGCAGACTTGTCATCTGCCGAATAATCCGAACTGTCGCTCTTTCTCTCTCTCTCTGATTGGTGTTGACTGCTGGCATGAATGGTGTGCAAACGTGACGTAGTACACTGTTAGAGTGACGTAGTACACTGATGAAGCCTTAGATTAAGAGACACGCAAGGAAAGAAACAAAATTGCCGACGATTTTTCTGTTACTCAAATTCCCCTGCTCTGAAAAACATCATCACACCCCAGTGACCCCACGCCCTATTCCCCATGCCCCACCGTCCTACACACAGGGCCGTGCTTAGGGGCAGGCGGACGAGGCATCAGCCTAGGGCCCCGCGCTTCAAGGGGCCCCGCGCTTTTGATTGATATGGTAACTAGGCATATGGAAAACCGTGTGATCGTGGCGTGAGGGCCCCGCACATGCCCTTTGCCTCGGGCCCCGCGGGGGCTAAGAACGGGCCTGCCTACACACACACATGACGGATCCTCCTGACCACCCAAACTACTTTCTCTCTCTCGGGGGAGAGGTGCGCGACACCAAAGCACTCTCTGTACTCCATCAACATGAGAAAAACCATCAAAGGTCCGCGTCAGTGTAACCTCACCTCCGATGTCCACACCTCAAAAGACTGAGATGAATAGATGGCATTCAAGTTTTGAACGTCCTTTTGGTTTCCTCCTTTATAATTGTTTCTCTTTCTTTTTTTTTTTTAGGGCAAGGGGGAGGTACGGGCTCTCAGATGCCTTTTTTGGAAGGGGTCTCATATTCTACGGATCAAGCTCAAAGTGATGTTCGTGATTTTCTTTCATGATATGCGTCTGACAGACAGAATTACTTTTCCTTTCTCGCCAACACGGCGGTGTTCACTCATGCGGATAAATAATCAGATAGATTTTAATAAAGTCTTTTGATGTACCCGGATGTAATGGAATCTTGAGGAGCTGTTTGTGTGTACGTGTGCTTTTACCTAAGAGAGAAGGAGAGAGGGGGGAAAGGGAAAGGGTAAGAAATTTGCCGAATTGCAATTGTGTATGTGACGACAGAGGGAGGTAACTCATACGACAAAAATGTCGTAGGTTATGTAGCGAGGGTTATTGCTGGCGTCTTCGCGTAGGAATAAATTGCTGTTATGAAGAGAATATTTAAATAGAGTGATTTGAGCAACGGAGTTATCTTTGGTCACCTTTATCTCACCATTGGATGAATTCCAATGTGGTTACTATGTAAATACAATACAGTGAGTATTGAAGACATGAGGATATAAAACATGAAATATGCTAACCACATTGTGTGTGAGAGAGAGAGCGCTCGTGCGGTCATAGACCATAAAGAGATTAATGAGATATTCATTCAGAGATAAACTTTCAAAGATGACCCAGTATCCGCCACAACACTTAATATTTATTTATCACAATCATGTTTGTTGAGTATCACCATTAAGGTACCGAAACTGTTAACGTTGTTACAGCAGGAGATACGAACTTACTTGAGGATACCCCAAAAAATATTTTATGTTTTCTTTGTAATTGAGTTATTAACATGATATCGAAGATGACAATAACGATGAATTCACTTGCGCAGGAAATGACTTAAAGAAAATAATTTCTCTTTGTGGATAGTTGTTACTCTATAACAAACATAGACATGGTTGGCTAAGACCAGCCTAACATCTTCAAAGAAAGAGTTCCCATTCCATAGACATTTACCATTCCATACACTTTCTCTCTCGGGCGGTCCGGTGGCGCAACGGTCACCAGTACAGTGAGGACTGACTGTCCTGCGTTCAGATCTCGTCTCTGGCACAACGTTCTTTCTGTGCATGTGACATTTTTTACAGGCTGGTTTGTCGTGATTTATCCTTAGTCACTGGCTCGGGTTAAACCACCAAGGTCACCCCTCTTCTCTTCCTATTCCTCTTTTCCTCTCTCTCTCCCAAAGGAAGCCATATAGCGGATGCAAGCTATCTTAACGACCTGTTGGCGAATTGCGTAAAAACTTCATTGGCTGACTGCCAGAGCCAGTTGGTTCTTAATGACACGACAAAACAGACTCGTAAATCCCTTGCCATAGAGGGGGCCGTGTGTTGCAGACTCATAGCGACAGCCCCACTGTCCCCAACCCCAGCTCCCTCCGACCCCTGACACACACACAACGTCCTGTTCACTAAGTCCACGATGTCAACAGGCAGCAAAAATAAATTGGATGGAAATACCCGCGCTCTTTTTTTTTTTTGTTATTAAAACAACACCGAAGCATTGTGCCACTGGAAACAATGAAATAATGTAAGTTTATCTAAGGATTCTTTAAATCCTTATCATCGCCGTTCATCATCAACATTGTCATCAAGATTTATAATACAAAAAATTTTGGTACTTTAAAAAAAAAATCCTTCTCTAGACGAGGATGGCAACGAAGACGAAAAAAATAAATAAATAAATAAAAATAAAAAAGCGGGAATCCATCGGCTTGCGTGACGCGTGGAACTGAATCATCTCCCCCGAGACCCGGAGGCCACCACGCTCCATCTGTGACAGGTGAGATGATCAGTGTGAGCTGGCCAGACGATGGAGATAATAATTTGTTGCCCTGGGAGCTACTCTTGGGAATGAGGATGGCTTTCTCTTTGATTCGATGCAGACGACACAGCCGTCAAGGCTCAGTGATTACACATGACCGAGTGGCGATTATTTCCCCCTGGCTACCCCTGAAATACCCGCAACTTAACGCCGACTAGCATCATTCTATTGATTCAGTCGGGTATGTGCTCACCGTGGAATAACCACAACTCAGAGTAAGAGAGGGTGGTGTTGATTATGACTAAGAGTTCGAGATGCCTTGTGAATCATCACTAAACATTTCCACTGTTATCATAGTGATCGTCTGCTCCTACGGGAGGAATCTGAGGAGAGGCTACTGTTGTATGATGGGAGGTTGTGAGTTCTGGTTGGTTGGTATTATAGGGTAGGTCAAAAGTTGCGGATCGTCAACCATAGTTTTATTATTTCATTTTTAAATCAAATGTACAAACTTCAAATTGCAAACACTTATGTTCGGGTAAGTTCTTGTTGCTGCTTTTGCTGCCGACACCGCCGATGCTGCCGCTGCTGCTGCTAATGATGATGTTGATGATCATGATAAGAAAGAGGATGAGGAGGAAGACAACGACAACGATGATGATGTAATGACCAACCATGTGGCTAACTTTGAAGAATCTGTTGCTGAAGCACGTCCTGTCGGTATAAATGTGTGAGGATCATATCCAACATCAGCAACTTTCTAAAACAGTTTTCCTTTTCAAGACAGCATTTTAGAAAATGGAAATTATGGGTTAGATTATAAAGAGTTATTTCTTTGTGTCTTTCCTTTGATGTTATCGTTGATACTTTCATCATACGAAATATTTGTATAAACACCAACATCTGGGGCTGTTTTCGTCGAGTGTATTGATGGCCGAGGCAATGTACCCGGCTTAACCTGGCTTGCTTTCTGCTGCTAGCTCTTCTAAATGTAATTTTGTTGTCATTTTGTGATCTCATTTCATTTGCACCAAGCATATTCCTTTTTTTAGTGGAGAAAAATAGCAAAGCACTTGTACTCCGCATGTCATGATGGAGAGATGGTTCATGTTCGGACCGACATTTGCTTTCGCTGATATTTATTGTACAGTGGCTGCTACTTAACACTGTCTAGACCCATAAAACACGATTACATCATGTGTCATCATGTAATGGTTTCGGTGACCCAGCAGGGTTCAGAGAACATTTGCCCTCCACATTGCGTTTGTTAAAATAAGTATATTTTGCTGACAAAGACTATGACAGTCCATTGTCAAAGTATGTTATGAGGTGGGTGTTCATCCTTACTGACCTTTACTAAGACTAAATTTAACAAGAGGAAGTAACTGCACCTGTTTAATTTCAAGGATGTCTGCATGGGTTGCGTTTATTTTGTTTTTATCCAATTACCGGTAAAATTGGTGTTTGTCTTTTGTCACTCTTCGACTAAGAACACCCACATGTATATTTTTCCTCTTAGTGGCTTATTATTCTAGACGCACTCACGCAAACACACACTCTGACAAAGGGGAAAGGACACACTCCCACACGAATTCACGTGTAAATCCGGTTTCAGCGTCTGCAGTGGGGAGATAAATGTAGACATGGTAGGCTGGTAACTGATGGCAAGAGAAAAGCCAGATTAGCTTCTTTGTCCTTCGAGCATCTCGCGACGGATGTTTACTTAATGCTAAATTATCCTCCAGTAGCATTTCATTGCTCACTGCTCCCGGGCTCCCCTCCCAGTGTCTTATCTTTCCGTCAGATTTCTCAATCACTCACGAAAGTAGTCCCCTAACCCTGCCTTCTGGTTCCTTACATATATCTGTATAACAGAAGTTAAGCATCCTTAACGAAGACTGTGAGTCATTAAAAGACAACTAATATCTTTTTTTTCTTACATTTCTGTAACTGTTTGTATGATATTTCAATGTTACGTTGGAAAAAAACTTCATGGAAGTAGAGCAAAAAATTAGAAAAAGAAATTATGTGACAGGATATTATGGAGAAAACATGTCCATTTTGTACTTGTGGGTAACAATTCACTTTATAAAGTTTTCCTTTATTTTGATTACTTAATGCTTTTTTGTCAAAGATCAAGAAAGGATAATTATTTTTAGTCACTCTTCTTTCTTTCCTACATATCAAGAACATCAAGAACATACGCAAAAGATGTTTCTCGTTCATTTGACTTAATTGTGGAAATAAAGTACAGTTGGAAAAGAAAAGTTGCCGGCACACAACTCATATCAGAAAGATGACATAATAAGGTGCTGCGAAGTTTTGACAGTCAATAAAAGCATGTCAGAACAAGGAGAATTTACAAAAAAAAAAACCTAAGTGGCTACTCGATTTCGTTTTCATACATTTCGTAGTCACAGAAAAGTGGGGGTCGCCATGCAGTGCAGAAGAGATGGTGGCAAGGGAGTTGGCCATGTTCCAGATGTTCACTTAGAACATCAAAAGGGCGTCAAGCAGCTGTGGAAATTCTTGTGGTGGGCATGGTATCTGATTGCCGTCTGCTCACAGGAGGAACTTTGCTGGGTTTCAGCGATAAGGCGCCCACCGCACCAGCCTCCTGGCGATGGACAGTCTGTCTGCATCTGATGGAAATCCCTTAGGATGTCGCTGTGTCACGTGGGCGATATCAGGACATGCGCAGTTGACTGATGCTCACCCTTGACCCGAGCACCAGGGAAATGTTTCGCAATCTTGTTCTGTATCCCATTCTAATCCCCTCGAACAAAGTCACTTAACAAAAAGGGAAAGAAAATATAGACAAACGGAAGACAGCTGCACCCAACTAACTCTCAAATCTTTGGAGTTGTTCTGATCTTCTCATTACAGAAGGAACCAGAGACAGATACAATCTCAAGTAATGAGCTATTTCAATATTGTAGCCGATATACTGTGTAAAAGTCAATACAGTGGCTGTAGGGAAGATAAACAAACCTCTGTACAGTTGCAGTAAGTACTTGCATAATTTGGTCATGTACAGCATGTTTTTTGGTTTTTTTTTTGTTGTTGCTATTAGAAGGACACAACTGTATTAACTGACATTTCAATTAAGCTAAAACTAAACACAAATAAACACTACAAAAGGACAGGTGAATAGATAAGAAACAACAGGGAAAGGCGGGGTTTATCAGCCATGAATCCATTGTTTTCACTCTTTGAGAACAATAAACATTGACAACCTCAAAAGTAGACTTGCACCAAACCTAATTATCCCCAGAGACAGCAATACCACCCACGTAGAATATTTTATGAGGTGTTACACTTTGCACCGAGACAAAACAACAGGAAACACCTGTGAGCATCAGTGTGCCTCCTCCCATTACACCCCACCCTCACACAAGTGAATGTGTGCTTGGCACTGTCAGAGTGTCACAGGACACTGTGGTGAGGACACCGGGGGTGGTAATGAAGTGACTGATGAGACTGGTGAACCCCCGTACTAAGCACGAGGATGGGTGGTGCCGATGACAACTACTCACCTGTCACCTGGGGTTGGGGAAGGGGTGGAGGGACTTGATGAGCTACCTGGTGATACACCGTGGATGGTACGTGGTTTGTAGTCGGGTGGTCTTTTGACCTGCAGCACGTAGTCATCTGTCAGCATTATAATGTACAAAGAGCTGATTAATTGCTTTACTGTGGTTTAGGATGGCCGCAAGAACACCACAGAGCGCCACCTGCTTAGGGATTGCAAAATACTATCGTAAGAAACAATTGTTTTGAGAATAAAGGGACTCTTTGTAGACGGTGGATATCAAGTGGATGTAACGAGCTCGTAATTGAAATATATTTTCGGAAAAAGTTTGCAGTTCATTTACTTAGTTATTCTGCCGAGTAATAAGCGTATGCACACATAAGTTTCTATCTTACATATTGTCTAACATCTCCTTACTGGTTCCTATACTTGGTGAGGAAAGCGTAAAGTTAACATTCAGAAAGCAGTAAAGTCCTAATATAATCATTTCTTTCTCCGTCTCTGTCTCCATCTCTCTCTCTCCTCATATAAACACGCGCACTATAAATACCACTCAACACACCCACCGACCACGAAACCAACCAAAATTCTGATTTTCTACCTCTCTCTATATATATCTCCATATGAGAGCTTTTGATGAAAGAGGATGTATATATCTACTGAAAACAAATACCGATACAAATAAATAAAAGAACGAAAACACAATTCTTTTCAACATGCAATTAATAATAATTGTAATTTTATAAGCAGCAAAAGCAAGTTGGGAAAAAATAAACCTTATCAACCCTCTCCCCCACCTCTAAACAAACAAATTAAAATTGGATTTTTGGACATTGTTTCCTCTGTGATTACTTTAATGATATCCGCTAAAACCAAAGCTCAGATGAATAACAGGCGCACTGTGTGTACCATGAGCGGTAGGAGCGCGCTACCGACGTCATCGTTGTCCCCGTCATCAAGAGGTTTGTTACATATCATACGACCTCGTTGGCGGACATTCTTCTTCAGAAGCATGATCTGCTGACTGATTCTGTACGTGGGCTTGGGTTTCGAATAGTCCCAACTGTCAGTTTAGGGCAGTGAATCATGTCTTCAACATACATCTCATACGGGTGTGTGTTACAGGCACGAGAGCGAAACGTTTATCCCCTTTCGCGGTCTGCTGCTCCCGGAGGCACTTAAAACCATAAAGGTGACAGGTAATTTAATCATGCGAGGCTTGAGGCTGTATAGGCACTTGGGTTGTGACTCTTCACCTGAGCATAAATATTTGTGGCTGCTCAGCGGTACTGACAGGTGGAGGGGCATGCTTGTTAAACCGTAACATTCAAGTAAGAACCTTGGCTGACTCTCGATCGTAAAGTGTTAGGGAATCCGCCTCCAGCCATGTTAGGAAAGACAGAAACAATGAAGTTTAGGTGGAATTGATGCTTTTACAGGACATCAAGTAAGGGTATATTCCAGAAAAGTAGCCAGTAAACCAGTTACAAAAGAAATGTGAAAGAAAAGAAAGAAGTAAATAACCTAATGTTACACAGTGGAGCAGTTACAAAAAGTCAAGATTTCTCTAACAGACACTGCACTGTAGGTTTTAAAATCATAACCTATTTCATGTTTTACTAGTTTGATACATTCCTAGCATTACATTCTCCAAATTATTCTTGTGGTAGTCAGACTTTGAGTAAAGCACAAAAAATTATACTTCCTCACATATTAACTTTTTACAAAAGTGTAATGTAATTATCATTCTGCAATTAATATATTCAACAAACAAACAAACAAACAAACAAAAAACCCAAAAAAACAACAAAAAAAAAACAAAACACTAAAGCAAAAACAAAAACAAAAAAACACCAATAACCAAAATATCTTTTTCAAAACTGAAGTAAACTTGAAATAAACCTTTTTATTAAATGTTGACAAATATTTAAACACTGCGAGTCATACATTCGGGAATGTATTTGCTCAAGAAGATTCTTACTGAAACACATAGTCTGGGTACAAGTCATCAATGTGCTGACAAAGGG
>SRHC01003421.1:44625-52125 GCA_004794325.1 Pomacea maculata | reverse complement strand
ATGTAACTTCAAATCCCCTATAAATATTGTTACTGATTTATTCGTTGAGGATTCTGCTAGTGGGCTCGTCCACAAATTTTAGACGAGTACAGAAACACTTTTTAAAGGGAGGCTAGTACACGAAAAGATTGAGTAGAAGATTGAGCATTTACTTCCCTTTAAATCTATTTCTTTTGTATTAACTTACATCTGTCTGGTACTTTCCAGTTAAAATTGCTGGATTTTCGTGTGGATTCATCAGTGTATATTCTACTTATCTACCTATTTTCACAACCTTCTTAGATACCTATTAAATAACGTGTTTCCGTACTATCTTACTAGTGTTGGGTTTGCATTTTTCTGGAAGTTAGATATAGTTGTTTCAATATCAGAACACTCCACAAGCGCAAGACATTTATGGATGACTTTTATTGGCATTAGCAAATGGAAAAGTGAGAAAAAAACCTCGGAAAGCAGTTGAAACAAAAACACAGAAGCAAGCAAACTCATAGCAACAATGGTGTGACAAATATCCTGATTGCAAATCAGTTCATAGAGAAAATATAATATACAGTTGTCTGTCCTAGACTAAAACAAGCTGAAATGTACAAACTTAAGTACTCAGGTGTTCGTTCAGCTGTAAATTGCCAACGTTTACAGTTTCAATTGATAAAAAAATATACTGACACATTTGAGTGAATTGTTTCAGTCTAAATATTCCTAAACACTTTTTTTCATACAAGATTGTTTATTAATATCAAGGCATACATGGCATTTTTATCACTGGTTTATCATTTTAATTGTCGTTCAAAATAGTGTATACATTTTCTAATTGATTTTTATTTTTTTACTATTTTCTAAGAAATAAACCACACAAAAGCCGCATGACATCTTTTTTAAATTTTTTACCAGTGAGACAATATAGGTAAAAGTTGGCAGCATTGTTTGTAATACATACAGTGTATAGCAGGTAAGATACTATATTCATTAGACTCTTTTGTGCAGGTGCCTCAATAGTAAGCAAAGGGTCTACAATCGTCTGCACACGAAATGGACCAGTCAAGACAAAGAAGGTCACAGACAAAGTAATCAGCGTGAGTGACATAGACGAGACTCTCCTCTCACGTGCAGTCACGTGCATCGACTGACCGACTGAGAGTGTCTGACGGACATTTCTCACCGAGGTGAACACCGCTCTCACAAGAACAATGTTGGACACAAGCAAGAGCACAAATGGTCCCAATGAACCCACCATCAGATCCACCCACGACCATATATGATAGAAGAAATAGGAGTAGTGTACATCAATGACACAAGTACAGTTACAGATGGCACACGATAAACTACAGCACGTGGACATGGAGAAGCCGTAGAAAATATGAGAATATAAAGCCAAGATGACCAATGTTATCCCAACCGTCACCCCTTTGGAAACATGGCGCGTGCAGACCACGTTCACACGATGAGGCCAGACGACTGCCATCGCTCTCTGAACCGTCATGGCAACCAGGAACCAGGAGGACAAAGCCGTGCTCATGTAGTGTACAGCAAGGACCATTTTACAGATGACTGGGTGCAGGCACACAATAAAGACATTGAACTGATATTGTATCCAGGTCTGGGACAGCATTCCAAAGTACAGCGCCACCAGGTCAGAGATGGCCAGGGCAATGCAATAGGTTGATATCGCGGGGTAGTCCTTCAGTCGACAGAATACAACTATGGTCACGATATTGCCAAAGCCTCCAATGATGAACAGGAGAGGAGATGCCACCTTCATAATTAAAAGAGTCACCTGACCTAAAGATGTCATGTTTGTCTGTGTCAGAAATAAACTTCAATATAAACCGTGGGCCTTGTCACCGGCTGCTGTTCAAACCAGGGTGTAATGGTAGGAGGGAGGTGTCTGAAACAATTAAAAATGATAATACAGAGAAGACTACTACAGTCATCCTTCAAAACATTTACTTGTCCTGTGCATGCAGTCGTTTCTCCATCACACTCCTATTTCTGCGTTCCTTCACGTTCTTGGTATTTTCATAGTTATTGTGAAGAAAGACAAAGTAGCAAAAAGTAGATAAAAGACACTAAAGGCGACGGTTACTAAAGATTTAAATAAATTTACTAAATAAATATTTCAAGCACCTTGACTGTTAGTCATGAAATATTTTTGGAATTATTGTTTCTTCAAAAAATCTTAGAATCTCAAAAAAGAAAGAAACTGTAAATTACCTGCATGAAATTAGTCTAAACATAAAGTTTCCACTGTTATATCTTTAATCAGCATACACATTATTCTTGCATTTTATGCTTGCTAAGCAGGTGAGAAAGAATTAAGCTCCGAGCACTGAGAGCTGTACTTACATTACTCAGATGACTGCTGACTTCAGGAGTAAAGGGGGAACAGAGAGTTAAATAACTTGTGAAAGTTACATTGCAAAATCAGATCTTTATGTAGATATGTAAGAAAAAGGTGAAGGGAACTCTGGCCAGAGTCTTTTTTTAAACTACACCTTAGCCCATGTATTCACAGAAGAATCGTTAACATTTGATGTCTGGGCTAAGAGTATGTAAGCAGACATTTATTTTAACAGGCAGGGCGGTGATGTTTGCTCTCTCAGGGAGTGATTAGAAACATGGATAGATAGATGTTTAGATTATTTGACAGAATGGGAATGACTAGTAGGTGCTTTCTCGCGCTAACACACAAAAAAAAAGCACACACCATCCTACAGAAGTGTTTACGCAGCAATTATTACCCGAAAACAGAAGAAAGCAAAATTGTAGCTTTGTACCCGAAGCAAAAAGAGTTTATAAATTATAAAAAAATTCTGTCACAGTTTTTTGAAATATTCATCTGCTGTGTTTCACTTTTTTGGTGTTTTCTTAGTGTGCATAAGTTTAATACGGCTGCGAGAGAGTGTATCATCATCATATTTATCATCCTAAACTGGCATCGGTTCGACATAGAACAGTCCGGCCCTTGGCCACCCGGAACCTGTCAAATTGGAGGGTGGCTCTCGATGAGATGCAGCAACAAAAATTCAATCGCCGAGAAAATATAAAGAAAATAGAAAAGTCCTAGAAGGTTGTATTTTCTAGTTTTTCCGTATAAATTATTATACTCATCGACCCATGCACTAGTTTTACTTCAGTTTTAAGGTAATGTTTTTTGTACAGAGAGTGTCAGTGTTTAAGGTAGCTATCTTAAACACAGGTATTTATAAAAAAGAAATCACAAATGCTCGTAATTCATTGTAACCGGATTTTATAAAAAGAGGGACACAAAACGCGAGCAGCTGCATTTCTAAACTTGGTGCCAGTTAGACAATAAAGGAAAAAGTTGACAACATAATTTGCAGCACACATGATGAAAAATACATGTTGAACCGATTTGGTGGTAGAGTCCAGATTAGTGACGTATGGTGTGACCGCTGCTTGAACTCTAACAGGAGCTGTCAAGACAATGAATGTCACAGACAGACCTATCAATGTCACTGACAAAGATGAAGCTTTATTCTTTCGTGAAGTGATCTGCATCGACTGTCCGACCGCCAGTCTGCTGCCTACATTTTTTACCGAGGTAAGCACGGATTTGGTGAGGACAATGTTGGACACAAGCAGCAAGGCGAATGGAGCAAAGGAACCTACTATGACATCTACATACAAAAAGAAGTGATAATAGAAATGTTCGTACATGCCGTTCACAGGAAGGCATTGGCAGGTGTTGTAAGGAGAACCATCACTCGAAGATGGCACTATTGAGAATCCGTACACAAGGTGCAAGTAGAAAGCCATGATGACCACTGTCATGACAACCGTGACCACGCGGGAAACTTTGCGCGTGCAGACCACGTTCACACGATGAGGCCACACCACCGACATCGCTCTTTGCATCGTCATGACTGCCAGGTACCACGATGACAAAGCACTGCTCATATAGTGTACAGCGATGATTAGTTTGCAGGTGATGGTATTGACACAAAGGATGTTGATGTCGAATTGTAAATGCAGCCAATATTGCGATGCCACGCCGAAACACAGAGACACAAGGTCTGAGACAGCCAGTGCATTGAAGTATGTTGACATTGCAGTGTCATCCTTCATTTGATGAAAAACAATAATAGTCATGATGTTACCGAAAACTCCGAGGACAAAAAGAACAGGGCAGGTTATTTTTATTATTAAAATTACAACTTTCACTAAACTTTCCTGGGACTTCATTTCTCGATGTCGATGAACTGATGTGTTCTGGAAAATAAATTTTCAAAAGGACAAAGGGCCAACATGAGATGTTTCGTCACTTCTACCAACAATGGCTTTTGCTACCAAAAAAGTTTTAAAGTCTGTTAAAGTCCTTTTTGCATCATCTGTTTCTGTGTCAGTTCTAATGTATATACCATGAATCTGTACTGTTTTATTAGTAGTTGAATACCATTTGTAACCTGCTTTGCTTGACACATTTATACTTGTCTTGGTTGACAACAGTCTTCTTTCACCTGAAAATATAAAAGATAACTGATAAATAGAAAAGCTTGATTAACGTGTAAAATAACATATCAAAATCATATGAATTATACGATGATAAATGAAGTAATATTTCGACATAATTTCCCAACACCTTCTATTGTCAATACACAAGCCTAACTCAAACAGCTGGAGTTGTGATATTAGTGACAACGATAAGTTGACAATAATAAATGAAGTGTTGATGACAGTACCTGTGGTCCATTCACTGATGCAGAAAAAGAAGCATATAGGTATTAATAGATGTGTTTTAAAAACTAATCCACTTCTCAAACAAAGCCTTCGGTCAATCAGAACAAACGGATCCCAGGTGAGAAATGTAAGTTGTACAAAGCACTGCAGCGAACAGGGGAGATCACTAAGCTACCTAGGCCTGGTCTCATTCAGTTATTTAATCTAGAAAAATAGAACTTTTAGGAAAAAAATCACGTGACATATATATGTGTGTGTGTGTATCTGAAAACTTGAGTTTTGGGTAAACATCATGTGTACTGAAGTAATTCGACATTGATGTTCTCTCCAAGCAAGTGAATATTTGCAGTCAGAAGCTAGTGCACGAAGGGGGATGTTTATCTTTAGCTTAGTTAAAACTGAGTTATTTTTTGCATCCACAACATTCACGTGCAAGAATGCTTTCCCACACAAGCACACACGTACATACACTAACACACACATACACATGCTTTCTTGCTCGACTACACCTAGTGATTGTTTCAAAATGCTAAGCTTCACATTCTTTACAAACCAGGTTTGTATCCTGTAAACATAGTTTTTGGAAGAGTTTTGTTTGATTTATGTTGTAGTTTTGTTTCATTTTTAAATTTTTTGTCTTTACCTTTAGCTTAATATTAATCTTGGTGTCACTGGGTGTCTATCTGTCCGAACAATTGACTGACGCTGACGCATCTTGACCTCTCTTTCATGCTCTCCTTTAGATGTTTATAGCTATTTACTGATGCCAATACCAACACTAGTTCATGCCATGAATTTATCTACCATGAGTATAGTAAGTGGGATTTTTTTGTCTTACAAGAAAAGATTCATTCCTTCCTGTCACATTTTTAAAATTATATTTCTCTCATCTGGTCAAACGCTTGTGGCAGTGACAAACATGAAGATATGAAAACAATGGACAAGAGACAATTATATATATATAACTTACATCAAGGATATTCAATTGCGCGCCTACAACACCACACACACACACAAGTAGTATATACATGTCCTTTTTGCGGGGTGCCGGAATTGGTGAGTCCCGTGATTTCACGAAGGCGTTTGAGCAGATTTAACTTTAAAATACAGAAAAAATCCACCCATCCTAGTTCATACATCAGCTTCTCAGAACACTCATTTGCGTTCTTTCTATAAACGTGAGTGTCTATTTACACCAATGCACACGTTGTTTGCCAAGAACTCAGGATTTGCTTTGGATATTCATCACGTGACTGTAGTCTTGATAAAAGGAGCTCTCGGCATGATCCTCTCTCTTTTGCATCACACAGCTACATTGAAATCGTGGACTTGAAGGTAATCTTTTACCTTGATCGTTGCAATAGTTTGTTGTATTTGTTCACTTTTACATCAGTCCTCATTGCTTTGATCAATTGACCTTTTATGTTTGGTTTAGGAATTTCATGAGTTAGAGTGATATGATGATACACTTCAAGAAATTGTATTGAATTTTAATGTGTGAGATTTTATCCAATTTTGTCAGGCGCATTCTCTAAAAATATCTCCTCTTTTTTTCTTTTTCTCCTTCATTCTTTCTCTCTTTATTTTCTGCTTTTTATTTAGTTGTATTTCTTTTCTACTTTCTTGTATCTTAACTCATTTTCATTTTCTGCATTATATCTTCCTTTTTTTGTGTGTAGTTCTTCTGTCGCATCATTTTTTTTTTTTTTGTTTGATAACATCCCGTCTATTTCCTAGACTGTTTTTTTATTGAAAACTGTCTAACACATTTTTAATAACACATGCATGTTTCAGTCAAGTGACCTGCATCTGATTGCCTTGTCGTCAAGACGCATTCCTTAGCATCACATGCTATAAATCTTTTGATTATCTCCACAACAAGAAAAAAATGAATAATGATGAGAGCATGGAAGACCCTAGTTCTTTGATGATTAAAGTGGCCAGTCCTGTCTTTCTGATATTTGGAGGGTTTGGTAATATCATGACGATAATTATATTTTGTCGACTAAAGGATTATTCCGCAGTTTCCACCTACTACATTGCATTGGCGCTCTCCGATCTGATGTTACTTTATTGTGGAGCTCTGACTAGTTACTGGCTTAAGTTCCAATTCCATGTCTACATTATGCATATGCACACTATTATATGCAAAGTGGTTATTGTTATACACACCACAGCCAGCTCTTTGTCAGCATGGTACCTGGTTGCCATGACGATGCAAAGAGCGATGTCCGTGGTGTGGCCTCATCGTGTGAACGTCGTCTGCACGCGCAATGTTTCCCGCGTGGTCACGGCCGTTATAACACTGGTCATCGTCATTGTATACTCACATTTTCTGTATGGAGTCTCGCTGTCAGATACTACGTGTAATAATGTATCTTGCTACAAATGTTCACTTGATTTACGGGATCCAAACTACTTTTATTTTATTTATTACATTTCGTCATGGATCGACCTCATGGTTGGTTCACTTGGACCCTTTGTTCTGCTGTTGGTGTCCAACATTGTTCTTGTTAGAAGTGTTTATGCTTCGGTGAGAAGGACACGTCACAGACTAGCGGTCGGTCAGTCGATGCACGTCACTGCACGTGAGAGAAAAGCTTCCTCTTTGTCAGTGATGTTGACTGTTCAATCCGTGACTTTTATCATTCTGTCCGGTCCTTTTCGTGCATATGCAGTAACAACTTCCTTTATTGTTAGATATTATTCTAGTCCAGACTTCTACAGCCATAGTCTAGAATTTTTTTTAGTGTTTCTGCTGTATACAGCAAACAGTGCTGTCAACTTCTATCTTTATTGTCT
>SRHC01003421.1:0-44174 GCA_004794325.1 Pomacea maculata | reverse complement strand
GTGTGGCCTCATCGTGTGAACGTCGTCTGCACGCGCAATGTTTCCCGCGTGGTCACGGTCGTTATAACACTAGTCATCGTCATTGTATACTCACATTTTATGTATGGAGTTTCTCTGTCACATACTACGTGTTATAATATATCTTGCTACAAATGTTCGCTTGATTTACGGGATCCAAACTACTTTTATTTTATTTATTACATTTCGTCGTGGGTCGACCTCATGGTAGGTTCACTTGGACCCTTTGTTCTGTTGTTGGTGTCCAACATTGTTCTTGTTAGAAGTGTTTATGCTTCGGTGAGAAGGACACGTCAGAGACTAGCGGTCGGTCAGTCGATGCACGTCACTGCACGTGAGAGAAAAGCTTCCTCTTTGTCAGTGATGTTGACTGTTCAGTCCGTGACTTTCATTATTCTGTCCGGTCCTTTTCGTGCATATGCAGTAACAACTTCCTTTATTGTTAGATATTATTCTAGTCCAGACTTCTACAGCCATAGTCTAGAATTTTTTATAGTGTTTCTGCTGTATACAGCAAACAGTGCTGTCAACTTCTATCTTTATTGTCTAACTGGAGAAAAGTTTAGAAATCAAGTTTTACGACTTTTTGCTGTTCATTGAACTAAACTGTAACAACCATTAAGAGGTCCAGTTAGACCATCTGTCCTATAATTATGTTACCGTCTGAAAGCGCTTACATATGTCCTTCTTATTTGCACTTTATACGCCCAGTATTGTGGAATAGAACCCTCGATTGTCACCCCTGTAGTCAGAGGCTTTGGGTTCAGATCTCGTCTCGGTACTCTTTGTACATGACACCTTTTTGCAGATGATCTGATTTCCTTGTCCTCTTTCTCTCTTTAAGGGAAAGCACTTTCTCGTCACACTAACCATCGAGGAATTCTCTGTGGTTCCTTTGAAATGTATCTCTGGTCTTTATCCTCATTTTCTTCTTTGCGAGGTCTATAGGTTTTATTACATATCTGCACTGCTGTTTGTTCTTCGTGTGTTGTCCGTGTCTCCTTGTTTCTAGCTCTGAGATCAGGTTCATTTGTGAGCGCTACATGAAAATAAAATGGTATTTTGTTGTTATTGTCGTTCTTAGATGTTCAAGTTTCAGTCACTTAGCGTTCACTATTCCTCGGGCTTTCTTCAAAACCTTTGTTTTGTTTCTGTTGGTTTTGTTGATCTGTTAGAACAGACCTGGGCAAGGGGCGGCCCGCGGGCCGCATCCGGCCCGCCTCCTGTCTCTGACCGGCCTGCCCGCCAGTTTATATAGTATATATACAGTATTGCGTGAAACTGAGTTAACTATCTTAGTCCAGCCCTCTAAAACCATCCCAATTTCTCATGCGGCCCCTTGGGAAAATTAATTGCCCACCCCTTCTTTACACTCATGTGTCTGTTATTCAGAACAGATAAATATTAACTAAACTGTATACAATATATCGCCTCACACTGTTTTCCGACGATAAGAATTTTTAAAGGTTGTGACCCTGGCTCATCACTGACTGCCAAAACCCACCAAAAGACATATGGCACACCATACTGACATTAGTAGTTACAACTGTGGAGAGCCACCCACATGCTAAACTCATATAAACAGATAAAAGCCTAACCCTGCATAAGTTTTTATATACATAGGGAAATATACATAAGGGGGGGGAAATATATAAAGGAAAAATAATAATTAAAAAAACTGGTGAATAACCACCAGAACTAGGAAAAAAAAAGGGCGGGCAGCATAAGCCAAAACAATACCTCAAATAAATAAAAGCCTAGGATATAGAAATAGGGCAACAACAAGGATCTGGCAACCCGGATAGTACACCACCACCACCGCGGACTTACCAGGACTCCAGGACAGCACGAGCACAGCAACTCCGATGGCAAAAGGGAACCAACACCAGTAGACAACACCTGCGGCAAAAACAACGAATGACAACCCTTCTCCCACTCCCTTCCCCTCCTTACCACCGTTACCCTCCCCTTTCCAAACATTTCCCCTCCCCTGAAAATTCCCGGCCCCCCTCTCCCACAGTGCAAAATCGCCTTGAAGTGGAAGCACTCTCCCTTTCCAAATTCAACAACAACAACGACGACGACATCTTTCCGTTCGCCATATGCCTCCACCAACACATCCAAGATCTTTTTGGGTGTGTCTATCGCGTCAAGCGGGAGCATCAACACTCGCCGTCTGGCAGGTCCCTCCAGCGCGCTCAGGATATAACCACACGCTGCATCCAACACTCAAACCAGAAAGGCAGGAACCATCAGCAGGTGCACAACTCTTTAATGCACGGGCTAGAACAACAGCCACGGCTGCGTAGCTTGCCTTTGCGCCTTCTTTTCTCCGTTTTCTCCTCTGTCCTTTCGTCTCAGCTCTGCCCTTATATACCTCTCGGGCGGGTCACTTTTTGCACTCTTTCACAATCGTAACTTTTCTTTTCTCGCATGCATTAGCACTTCCTTCCAAAACCTAACAAGCGCTGGTCTACCGGCCCTCTACATTAAAATGGTTAATAAATGGTAAATATGTCAATTATTATTATTATTAATACATTGTGTATAAATTTGGGTGAAAATGAGTGGGAAAAAAAGGACGGAGGGAAAATATTTTCAGGAGAATTGCCATATACAGCAAATGTAAAAAGCTAACTTCATTTGTGTAAGTTACAAGACTATGGGTAGGGCAGATCCCTGCAGTCTGTATTTCAATGTGAAGATATACCTCTTTATTGTGTATAACAGGAAGCAATAAGAAATTATTGATAGTTCTTGTGTTTTTTGACATGGATGGCATGCTTTGCTGGTGGAGGTTTGTGTACTCTTTTAGAGAACTGTTTTATTTCCTTAGCTATATATTGCTTGTATGCATAATTATTGAGTGTGCATATGTTTGTATAAATGGATATATTCTTTAAATTAAATTGTGTATTATTCTGTGAGTATTCTATAACACTTTTACATTAAAATATTGTAGATAAATGTGTATAGAATACTTTTTCTAAGTTTAACCTTCTGTAGATTTCAATATCATTTATCATGCTATTTTGGAGGGTGGGTGGGTCGGTGAAGAAAGTTATTAATGCTTTACCTTTATGGAGTACAAATCATCAATATGCGATAAAAGCTCCATTGCTTTTAAATTTTTATTTCTTAATTTGTATGAAATAAAATTAATTGTTGAACCTGTCAGGCATCAGATTTATAAAGATCTTTTCACATAGAGTGGACTGCAGCAGACTTCAAAGGGCATTTTAATATCATTTAAGACACTAGACTGGAAGTAGTTGACATCATGTGTACAGCTTGATCAGAAGTAAACCAGAAGTGTGAAAGTCCTTGAACAAATTGTCAATGGGTTTAATCAGACATTTTGGACAGCACAATGTCTGCCATGAAGAGGGAGGCACAGGTCCCATGTGCTCTCAACATTAAGAGTGAAACAAGAACAGTAGATGATACAGAAGACGACCTAAGTACTGATGTAATACTTAAAACAGAAATTTCAATTAGCTTTGACTCAAAGAAGACAAATTCCTTATGCGTTAGTTTTTGTGCAGCCTGATACCATCTCTGATCAGGTACTGCATCGCACAAAAAAAAAAAAAAATTGATCAGGCAGCATGCAGCTGGAATCACGAGAATGTTCTAAAATTGGAGTTAAACTTTCAAGATGTTTCTTGTTTAATTAAAACTGAGCTTGAACACTTAAAAAATGATCAGGCTACACAGACTCAGCATTAAAACTGTAAGCTCGAGAATGTTGTTATGAATGTTGTTGAGTGCAACTCTCAAGAGTCTGCTTCAGTTAAAACTGAGCAACATTGTCTTCACCCAGTAAAGACAGAATGGCCATGCGGGAACAAGCCTTGCCACATAATAAAAACTGACACAGATGCATACAGTGAACACAAAAAAGCTTGGAACTTGCAGGTAGACAGAAAAATGAAATTCCTACAGTACAAAAAGGAATATATTTCATCTTTATCACCCAAATATAAAGATATCAGAATTTCAATAGTGATACTAAATCCAACTAATAATGTAGTCTGTGTAGGGATTGTATTATTTTCAGTTTCTCGTGATTCGGTTAGTAATGCGGCCAACCGTTCTTTGGGAGACACCTGCACACACACAGACAGACCACACACACACATATTCTGAAAATCACCCGTTGCATAAAAACAAAGAGCGAGACACACTTGCAATGTAGGTGTGACATTGTGCCCCCGATTTGTAATTACTAAGTCTCCTTCTATATCATCGACGATCGCCAGGATGTCATTACATCGAAATTTTAATCGTCGATAGAGGGCTAAATCATCCCATGAATCGATGGGATTAGTTTGATCTTGAAATATTCTGTTTCTGCGAAGATTTCTCTCCACGTCATACAGCATCAAGTATGCCGCAGCCATCTTTAGCGAGCCTCACGCGAGTTACAGGCGGGTAGGGTCGTCTATACATTTACGGGTGGGCCTACAGGTGAATGAACAGATAGTAGCATAAGCTGACAAAGTACTAGGAGGATGAAGGAACTGCAGTGCAGACACATTTCGTTGCAGTCGGCAATGCAAACGCATTTAAATAAAAAGTATATACAAGACATATCAGGTATTGAAATTTCATTGACCTTTTGACGGAGATCCAAACTGCCATGATAATGTATCTTTGCTCCTAACTGTGTGTGCTAGATGTCTGTGTGAGTATGTATGCTTGCCCTTGTGAGCAAAAGAAAAATTTCTGTCTTGGGTCTCCTCGACAGACAATAAAGTCTGATTTGATTTCATTTTGATTTGATTTGTGCTTCGGCAGTTCGTATAGGCCAGCAATGTCGATCGCATTTAATTTTTGCTTCGTATACGACACTGATTGTTGTGGTGCAGGCGAAGTTATTTTCTTGTCCATACTGTCGGAAAAGTAGAGCTCTATTTCTAATACTTCGGACAATGGCGTGGAGACTTCTTTGTCCTCCACCCGAGTCACGGCCATTAAATTGTGTACCACGTGATACGCATCCTGGCGGAGCTCTATACAACTTTCAACACATGGGCGGTAACTCTCGTAAAAAGAAAATACGGAGTTGTTGTTCTTAGTGATGATTTCAAACATCTAGACTCTAGAGTCATGGATTCATGGTGTGACGACTACACTTCTACGTCCACAAGTTCCACCTACACGGTATGCTTCATTCCTCAAATTCTGAGCACGGGCAGACATGATTTATTTATTTTACTTTCTTGTTTCTGTTCTGAGAGGTTAAATGCCTTGATTTTCAGTAGTTTGTCCGACCCACTAAAGATGGTGACGGTTTTAATCAATATATAGCCAGTACCACATAATCTTAGATTAAAATAGCGTAAAATTCTGCAATTTAACAGAATTTCTACTGAGTAAGAACCTACGTGTTTCAAAAAAGCCGCAGCGGTAAAAGCTTTTTTCTTTCATTCTAACAGAGAGAACGGCTAAGTGAAATCTCCCTTGCTTTTAAATGTTTGCTTATAATTTCCATGACAACTGAATCATTACAATTTTTATGTTTCAGGTCTGATAAGATTACAACAGACTTCAGGAGGTCTTCTATTGTCACTAGAAAGAATAGCGTTGATGAAGCTGAGATCTTGAGCTTCATGGAAAGTTAGTCAACAGTAAGTGTAAAAGTACTTTTACCCAAAAGACAATAAATACAATCAGTAATTTTTGGAGAGCACAAAGATCTGTTTGCCATGGAGAGCAAGATGCATGTCCCATGTACAGTCATAAGGACTGAAACGAAATATATGGCTGAGGCACAAGAAGACTTAAGCAATAATGTAATACCTAAAGCAGAAAGTTCATTTTGCTCTGATTATAATGAGACAAAATGTTTACAGAATGATTTCATGCAGCATGAAAGTATCTTTGGCCAAGAACTCCATAATATAAAAATTGATCCAGCTGCACAGACAAACTGGTGGTGTGAGAATGTTCCGAAAGTGGAGATGAATTCTCAAGATTCCACTTCTTTCATTAAAATTGAACAGCAGCATAGTCACATTGTGAAGATAGAATGGCCACATATGACTGAGAATAATCATGTAGTAAAGACTGAGAGATCATGGTCTGGCCAGGATGCAATTTCTCAACTTGACAGTGATAATAAATTTTATTGGATCTGCCAAGGTGATACTTATGTAGTGAAGACACAGTATTCAAAAGGACCAGTCACTTCAGAGGTCAAGCATGAAGATCACTCTGGTCAAGGCGTTGGTTCTGAGTCAGAGCAGACAAAATCACACACTCAGTCCACAGTAATGGAGCACTTGAAGGCACAGAGTGTACCACAGGAGGTGGAGTGGAATTGCAGGAAAAATAAGGATATATTAGCATGTATATCATCACCTGAACTTCAAGATGTGGATGTTGCTGGATGTAAAAATACACAGGTGGCGGATATTGTGACTGAAAGTCCTCAGCATGAGAGAAATGTAAATGTGACAGAAGCAAGCTTCAGTACTGAGTCAGAAAAGCAGCGCCCTAGTAGTGATGTTGAATCTGATAAGTGCAAAGTGTGTATGTCTTCATTCCATTTTCCATCCTTGCACAAAAAACACATGTCGGACCACACTGGTAAACCTCACAAGTGCAGAACATGTAAAGCTGCCTTCAAAAGATTATCTGATTTGAAAAGTCATATACGGGTTTACTGTGATAAGAAGCCTCACCAGTGCAGTGTGTGTAAAGCTGCATTTAAAAGATTATCCGATTTGAAACGACATAGGCAGGTTCACAGGGATGAGAAGCCTTATCAGTGCAGTGTATGTAAAGCTGCATTTAAAAGATTATCCAATTTGAAACGACATAGGACCGTTCACAGGGATGAGAAGCCTTATCAGTGCCTTGTGTGTAAAGCTGCATTTAAAAGATTATCCGATTTGAAACGACATAGGACCGTTCACAGGAATGAGAAGCCTTATCAGTGCCGTGTGTGTAAAGCTACATTTAAAAGATCATATGCTTTAAAAGAGCACATGATGATTCACAGGGATGACAAGCCTCACCAGTGCAGTGTATGTAAAGCTGCATTTAAAAGATTATCCAGTTTGAAACAACATAAGCAGGTTCACAGGGATGAGAAGCCTTATCAGTGCAGTGTATGTAAAGCTGCATTTAAAAGATTATCCAATTTGAAAGGACATACACAGGTTCACAGTGATGACAAGCCTCACCAGTGCAGTGTATGTAAAGCTGAATTTAAAAGATTATCCAATTTGAAACGACATAGGCAGGTTCACAATGATGACAAGCCTCACCAGTGCAGTGTATGTAAAGCTGCATTTAAAAGATTATCCAATTTGAAACGACATAGGCAGGTTCACAGGGATGAGAAGCCTTACCAGAGCAGGGTTTGTTAAGCGGCATTTAAAAGATTATCCAATTTGAAACAACAGATGAGTGTTCATAAGGATGAGAAGCCTCACCAGTGCAGGGTTTGTAAAGCTGTAGTTGAAACATTATCCTATTTGAAACAACATAGCCAAGTCCACAGTAACTATAAACCTTACCAGTGCAACATATGTAAAGTTGCCTTCAAAAAAATCAAATGCTTTGAAACAGCACGTGCAGGTTCACAGTGATAAGTGCAGTGTGTGTAACATTGCCTTCAAAAGTTTATTTCATTTGAAACAGCATATGCAGGTCCATAGAAATAACAAATCTTACCGTTGAAGTGTGTGTTAATCTGCTTTTAACTTCTTTAATCGGTTTAAAAAGACACAATTTAATTCATAATTATGTTGAATCTTACCAATGCAGTGTATGTAAAGCTTCTTTTAGACACTTATCTACTTTCAAAAGCCACAAAGTGTGTCACTATGATTCTAAACCTCACCAGTCTGATGTGTCTAAAGTTGCTTTCAAGTCCTCACCTGCTTAGAAAATGCACATGCTAATCTACAGTGATATGTCAAGTTCATCGTGTGTAAAGTTGCTTTTAGGTATTCATCTACTTTAAAAACACAGATGGTGACCTATGATGGTATTTGCTGTTACCCGTGCATGCTAGGTAAAGCTGCTTTGAAGTTCTTATCAAGTCATCATCCTTGCAAACTGTGGAAAGCTGATTTTAGATGATCTATTTTGAAAACAGGAAGGCTGATCCCTAAAGGTGTTAAACCTTCCTAGTGCCATATTTATAATGCTGGGATTAGGTCATTCAATTTGAAACAATACATGCTCATTTGTTGTTGTGTTACACCTAACCAGTGCAGTTTGTGTAAAGCTGTTTCAGGTCATTTCTTTGGTTTAAAATATGACATTGTGATTCACTGTGATCCTAAGCCTCCTCAGTACCTTTCAAGAGACTATTTGAGAGCAGAGTATTTGAAAATGCATATAATAAGGTATAGAGATGAGAGATGTTAAACCTTACTTCTGCAGTGTGTGTAAAGCTGGTTTAAGGGACTTGTCCTCCATCAGATACAGGTATCACATGGCTGTAAGAAATTCATCAATAATTAAAATTTGCAGCTGTTTAAAGTATGTTATCATATTGACATATACAGGTATATTCAACATTTTTGTATTATTTAATCACAGCTAATGTGCTAAAATAAAGGAATGGGAGCTGGGGTTGTGTGTGTGTGGTGGGGAGAAGAAAATAGTAATTGATGGAAAGGAAGTCAGAGAGTTGAAGGGGGCAAATAATAATTTATGTTGTAGACATTGAGGCACTCCTCTTGGTTTTCCTATTGTTGAATTTTCCTTGTATTTATTTTCTTGTGAATTGTTTTGTCTTTATTTCTTTTTCAAATTATATGTTTTGCTGCAAAATAAAGTTCTCCCTATAGCATTTGTTGAAACAGAAAGTATTACTTTTTATTTAAAGTATCTAATGCAATCGGTTTTAGGCACAGTGATTTACATTTATTGCATGGGCACTGTTTTACTGATTTTTAAATAATTTTAATTTTGCATAGTACTGCAATTGACATGGACCTAATAAAGGCAAAATGTTTGGATAGAAGGTTTTTGAGCTTCCTGATTCTTTTTGTCATTGGAATTGATGACATAATAATTGCAATCTGTTTTTTAATGAGTTTTATTACATTGTGTATCCCTTGATATGTAGATGAAGTTCCTGTTCCTACTGGGGGATAAATTACTCCAAATGACTGAATAATTTACTTCTGCTTGTAAGAATTTCTTATTCTGAGTTAATTGAGAAATTTATGTTTGCAGTGTTCAAAGAATGAAACAATTTTCAGCAGATACATTGTTTTGTTTTGTTTGTTTGACATTTATGATAAAAATGTGACATTCCCAGTGTTAGTTTTTAGAGCATGAATTTGCAGGTTTTCTTTTTGAGATATTTTGCAATGAATGTGTTGGACTGGTGTTCATTAAAGAAACTATCAAATGCAATTTGAATGATTTTGTTTTTATTTGCAAAATGGTAATTAATAAAAACAATTCAAGAAAATTACTTACGGAACTTCAAGGAGTTGTCATTAAGCAATAGCAGAGAAGAAGTGAGAATGAAAGAAGAAAATAAAAATGTCATATTCATCTCATGTCACATTCATCCTTCCGTGTGACATTTTCTAGACATAACTATAAGCACTCTTAAAAATTAACTTCATTATTATTAGCGATTGATCCTTGACGTGGTCTTGTTACTAGCGATGTTCATATGTATGATTAGTATGTATGTGCGCGTGATTTATACTTGCATATGTTGTGGGCTGATAAGTAGGGATACACTAGCCTTGAATAAAAGCAAAATAAAACTGACTTCTGTTGAATGTTATCAGTTTAGTAAAATGTTGTGCTCAGTGATTTAAGCCATAAATGTAAAAACAGAATGAAAACGAATATTTACATCAAAAACTTCTCTTCCTGAATTTTTAGTCTGCAATGGTTCACAAATATGTAAAGCTGTTGTTAGTTCATTGTAATAATGTCCGTTGTAGCTGTGTGTATAAATGTATGTATTGGGTTATTGTCAGATAGTCATGAAGAATTTTTGTAATATATGGCGCTCGTTCATTTTTGGAACCACTGTTGATTAACCTATACCTGAGGAATCGATGAAGTCAAACCCACGTGACAGAGATTGCAGTACAGAAACGTTGAACATTCATCATTCAAACGTTTACGACCACCTGAATAAAGTTCATCAATAATTTGGGATAGGTAAGCACGGTCTTTTGGGTTCTTCATGAACTGCAAACTGTTCATTTGACGCCCGTATAAACATCTGAGATATGCTCATTCAACGTTTTGAAGCCTGATAAATGGTGATGAGCAGTGGATTGTTTACAACAATGTGGTACATAAACGGTTTTCGTCCCGACGTGACGATTCTCTTCAAACGATATCGAGCAGACATTCCTCAGAGGAAGGGTATAATCTCACTGTGGTTCAAGACAGGTCTTTGTAGGAATGAGGAATTACAAATGTAATTTAATGATAGCAAAAGATCATCAGACAAAGAGCTATATATCATTGATTAATCTTTGTTCTTTATCTAAATAAAATACCTTTACAAAAACAGAAAAGTTCCTCATGAGTTTTCAGACTACTAATATATGTATATGGGAGCAACGCGAGTGTGTGTGTGTGTGTGGACGAGTGTGGACGAATGCAAATACGCGTACCTTAGCTTTGTTTGATGTTTTTGCTAACCAAATACCTGTTTAACATGTATTTGTTTTCTCGTGTAAAAATAAAATCGAATCTTTTTCCTCTTCGTACAAAAGTTTCTCGAATATGTAAAATAATTAAGTGCTCGCCAAATTAAGTATTTCCCTTATTTTTTTTTTAAAAGGAAATACATTATAATATTATGGTTTTAATCGTGATAGAAAAAAACCTTTGTCGGTCTACATCATTGCACCCGGAGGAGGCCGGTTAAAAACAAGAACACGGTCGATAACGCAATCAACGTCAGTGACAAAGACGAGGCTTGACTCTCACGTGCAATGACGTCATCGACTGACCGACCACTAGTGTGTGACGTGCGTTACGCATGGAGGTAACGACTGTTCTCACAACGACATACTGGACAGTAGAATGAATGGACCAAGCGAAACTTATGTACATCTATATACGTGTCCAAACAGGAATTTAAAACTAAATAAAGTGTGAATTGACAGGACTACCTCTACAGATAACACAAGATGAATTCCTAGATGTTTGAACAGAGAATAAGAAGAGGTAGAGAACGTGTGTGAATATGATGTAGTGATGGCTACTGCTATACTAATCGTGACCGTAAGGGAAAAACATGGATGTGCAGATCACGCGCACACGATGAGACCACATGACTAACATCACTTTTTTTGTCGTCGTGACGACCAGGTTCCACGATGACAAAGCACTACTCATGTAAGCTGCGTGTTTGCAAAAAGGCAACAAAAAATAAACAAAACAAATCAAAAACAAAAAGAAACAAATATGGTCCCAGCATGCTAAATCTCAATAAAACTTTTATTTTTCCGTATTTCACGAATTACATGAATGTAGAGGATGAAAGGTTCCAGAATTTTTGAATTTTGTCTTACATCAAGTGGTAATATGTCTTGTATAAAACAAGTAATGAACATAATACAAGAAATAATTTTTTAAAGGTACGAAATCCATTATAAAAATGCGTTTGACTAACTATATACTTTGAAAAAATCTGCAATAAAGTATAACCTACGCAAAAATCATTTATGAAAATATAGGCTATATTACTTTGCTGAAACATCTGTTTTAATCAGCATTTAAATACTGTTTTGTCAAAAAATTTAACTCAAACTTCTACTGCACAAACCGAACTGCGCATGTTAATTTTACTCTGTTCCTTGAGGTGTTTGTGTTTTGTCCAGTGCTTGGCTTTATTTAATGAATAAGTAAATATATCTTACGATACAGAAAGGTCAGTGGTAGTAAACAACATATTGTAAAGAACACATCTTAAATGAAGACATCGTGATGATCTGCCAAGACTGAGTGTGTAGTATATAAAACATGAACTAAATGCACGGAAAAGTATTTAAAAATGACTGGTTACAGCAAGAATTCGGCAACATTTAGTAGATAAGGTCAGGTTTCTTCATCAAGAAGCAAAAAGAGAAAAACTAGTACTATACTTACAATGAGCCGTGGTGCATTCGGTACCAACAGTCTCTATAACAGTATATATCCACGTCTCCGAACGACTGTTACCCGGCAAGAATTAAAACACACCCACATCATCTCCATTGACAAAGATTAGCTTTAGAATGCTATCTAAAGTGACCCCATCACTTTGTTTTTCAGTGCTCTTCAATCTGTTTTAGGCAGGTGAGCAATAGTTGTCGTTAAAAGAGTTTTGCTATTTATCCTTGCAGCTGGTATATGCATATATTAATGAAGCACTGTTTAAAGACATAAAAGGTACTGAACAATAATAAAAAATATTTTAGTAAAATTGCCAAGCAGAACAACCGGCTTTTTGCTGCAAAATCATAAAGAGAAAGCAGTAAATATTAGTCAGTTTACAGTGCGTTTATGTGTGTGTGCATGACAAGTCGGAGCACACATACAATTGTATGTTCTATTATTCTTAAGTACGAATAATGTTTGGACTCTAATTTTAAAGCACTTTCTGAGTAAATAGTAACGCCTTTTTGTGAGAACATATCGCTGTTTGCTGACGCATTTCACCCAGAATTTAAAAGTTTTTTAAAATGTATCATGTCTGCTTGGTCGCGATAAAAGGGAGTCGAAAAGACATTCTGCCAGCATTCAGTCATTACCCTTACCTGAACCCTAAACATCCTTCCTTTCGCACTGATGCCAAGTTCAGGTGAGTCTGTTTTGTAGAAAGTTTTGATATCCGCCATTTAACACCTCTCAATTTTGATAGTAATGCCATCTTTGTCTTTTTGAAAGGTGTGAGTTAGAAAGTTTATAGTGTATGTGTCATTTGAATACAAGCTTACGATTGATAAATATTTCCGAATCCGAAAAAAGTAAAATAATTTTTTAATTATTAATTTTCTTTTGGTTCTTATGAATTATTCCCATTTGCTGTTTTTACTCTAAAGAAATGCTACAATCTAAACAGAGCTTCTTACTAACCGTGAATCAGTGGCAGTGTAGGACTAACAATATTAATCAAACGATCTTTTCCTTTCATCCTTCTATCTTTCTTCTAACTTTATGTTATTTAAATCTTTCCTATTATTTTTTTTATTTTACATTTTTTCCAAAATTTGTTAACATTCATTTTTCAATTGTTTCAGTTCATTAATTGGACCATGACTTCAGACCAAAGTTTCCGAGACGCTGTTCATTTAATGACAAACGTAGCTTATCCCTTGTTGTTGATAGTTGGAAGCTTTGGCAACATTATGACCATTATCATATTTTGTCGAATGAGCGATTATTCAGTAATGTCAACCTATTTCATTGCACTGGCCATCTCTGATCTGTTGTATTTGTATTTGGGATGGATGATTCACTTCTGGCTACAGTACCAATTTCACTTTTTTATTCTCTGTGTCCACCCCATCATCTGTAAAATATTAACTTGCGCAGACTTTGTGACCAGTACTTTAACGTCGTGGTACCTGGTTGCTATGGCGATGCATAGAGCGATGTCAGTGGCGTGGCCTCATCGTGTCAACGTCTTCTGCACTCGCAAAGTTTCCCGGGTGGTCACAGCCGTTATACCAGTTGTCATCATTGCATTATATTCACACGTTCTCTACGGTGTTTCCCTATATTACCCTGATTGCAATGGTTCGTCTTGTGACACCTGTATATATGACACTGTCGAAGGCATCTACCAATACATTTACTTTTACCTGTTTACATGGGTTGATCTGATAGTTGGGTCACTGGTGCCATTTGCCTTTCTGCTTGTGTCTAACATTGTTCTTGTGAAAGCGGTGCTTACATCGGCAAGAAATGTCCGTCTGCAACTAGCAGTCGGTCAGTCGATGCACGTCACTGCACGTGAAAGAAAAGCTTCTTCGTTATCAGTGATGTTAATTAGTTTGTCGGTCACATTCTTAGTCCTCACTGGTCCTTGTCGGGTGTTTATGATTGTACACCCTCATGTTAATAAGAAAGTGGGGATGTCACAATTCAGTATCAGTGAAATGATGTACTTTATAGTGTCCCTGCTGGTTGATGCACATAGTACTATAAGCTTTTTCATATACTGTCTAAGTGGCGAGAAGTTCAGAAAGGAAGTTAAGCGGTTATTGTGCTGTCCATTTGGTAAATTTATGTGACTATAAATAAGGAAAACTGTTTTGTACAGCAATCCGTTGTTTTGCAAATCAAATTACTGCACATTTTAGTAAGATTTTATCTCATGAATCTATGTTTTGTTTTTATTTTATTTTTGACTCTAGCAAATTACAAATACTTCAAACTGAAATCTATCTGAATATATCAAACGATGTCTTCCATTATTTTATTTTCTTCTCGTAGTTTGACTTGAACCAGACACGCTCTTACGCAGATCAACCCTACGAAGTGGACACATGTTCACAAATCGCAAGATTTTTTTAGTATTCATACTAACAGAGCTGTTGTTAGCACTAATAATCAACTTGCTGAAGAAGAGTTTGTCCTGAGATAACAGAAATACTAATACTTTGATAAAAGTAAAACCAATTCGTTTTGGAATAATATAAGACGTGTATTTTAACTACAGTTGAGAGTAAAATGTGTTTTCCCCTGTTAATATTAAAAGAGTTATAACGACCAGCTTGAAGGTCACAAGGATATACAAAAAGCAAAAGTTACACAGAATAAATTACGCAGTAATATGCTTGACAATGCGGAGGAGAATCCAGGCGTTTAAGAAGCACCTGAAAAGGCTGCTCGGATCCCGTACAGAGGACATCAAACCAAAGAGTTTGTACAAAGTATGGTCGCTACACTGATACCAGTTACCCCTACAAGGGAGGTAAGCTTGTCGTGTATGGTCATGTGACTGTCTTTCAAGGCGAGGTGGCTTGAGAGGATGAACTGACTTACAAACATTAAAGACTGGACAGGTCGCCCTGTACAGGACCTGCTGACTCTGGCCCACAATAGGCAAGAGGGGCGAACCCTTTCAGCTTCTCCGTCTATCCATGTGCCTCATCCCCACCGATTTCTACCAGTCAAGGGGGAAATAAATGAATTTAAATAAAAACTAATTGTGGAGAACAAGATCGATGCACGAAATGCTAAGAGAGGTAAGCGCGTTTAACTGTCGGCCTCCGTTGTACAGGTTGTTTCCCATGATGGTAGTTGTGTTACTCCAGCAAAATCGACAAAAATAGTATTAGTAGCTTCAGTAGCTGAGAATTAATAAATTATGACTTAATGGCATTAATAAAGCAAGACTTGTGTACAGTATAGCTAGGACACTGTTAGAATAGGGAGAAAATAAGAAATAAAAATTATGAGCGAACTATAGGCCTGGTATATTTAGAAGTCATCATGAGATACAGGTTAACTACAATTTGAAGATTGTGTAAGAACTACCCCGTAGATGTCGTTTACATTTCGAAAATTATGTTTTACCTTTATGCCTGACAGTTTTTGAAAGAACAGATGGTCACATAGATTACTGACAAGTAGCACTCTGCAATATTACTCAATACTTAACGGAAACATTGTCATTTGCACGACTGTTGCAAGCATACGAAATAAAATATTTATCTTACGTGCCTCGTTCTTTGCTTCTGACTGTGTTTGTTACTCTGAAAGATCAAATATGTACACAATGTCTTTGTTCATAATTTTTAAGCGGTATTTTTATCATCTACTTTTATATGTTCTGATTGATCGTACTGGCAACGTGCTAAGTTACTGTGATGTCGCTTTGGGAGGATAAAGCCGATTGCCTAACACAAAAAATTCGTATTGACGTTTTTCTTTCTTTCTTTCTTTCTTTCTTTCTACCTCAATGTAAAGCCATGACTCGTAAAACGACAAGCAAATAGGTATGTCAGGAGTTGTCCGTTGGAAGCGGCTATTTAGACATGTGTGGAGGAAAATTTCTATACAGCAAGACAGTAGAAAACGAAAAAGATACAAGATACTGTATTACAGTAAAATGTTCACTGATGTATGAAGTTCTTCATCAAGTGCATTGTTACTTATATGACACTACAGTAGAAACAGCTCGGGAGCTTAATGATTTTAACATAACAACATTTGTACGAAGAGGGAAAAGATTAGATTTTATTTCTACACGAGAAAGTAAATACATGATAAACAAGTGATTTGTACATTTGATCAGCAAAAACATCAAAGAAATCGAAGAAAAAAGCGTCTTTGCATTTGTGTACACTCGCACACACACACACACACTCGCGTGGTTTCCATATATCTGTATATTGGGTAGTCTGAAAACTCATGAGGCACTTTTCTGTTTTTCTAAAGGCATTTTATTTATATAAAGAACAAAGATCAATCAATGATAAATCGCCCTTTTTCGATGACATTTTGTTATTATTCAATTATATTCATAATTTCTCATTCATACAAACGTTTAGCCTCCAAAACCGAGGGTCGTTCTTGAGATCGAGATCACCGGACGTTCTTGTAGAGCATTGCATTCGTCAGCTTTATGACACTTTTCTCAAGCTTGAAGCTTGCTCTACTCTTTACAGAAGTAAAACAGCAAAATAAGGCGAGAAGGCACAGTTTGATCTTTCATCTATAATTTGTAAAGTCTCCAAAATTCAACCAAATCACTCAACTTTTAGAATAAAGCTAGAACTGTCAGCTCTCAAATGACATACAGTAACATAGATGTGAACGACTCCAGTGGTTTCTAAAATAAACTAGCGACATATATTGCAAAAGGCGTCATGACTATTTCGACAGCAACCCGATATATATATATACACACAGAGATAATATGGACAAAGTTTACCATTATTACAATGAACTAATCACAGTTTTACATATTTGTAAACCATTGCTTAATTCAGCAAGAGAAGCTTTAGATGTAAAAATTCGTTTACATTCTTTGTTTTTACATGTATATCTTAAATCACTGAGCACAACAACATTTTACTAAATTTACAACATTCAACACAAATCAGTTTTGTTTTGCTGCAAGAGACTACAGTGTTGAGTAAAATGCAAAGGTGGCAATGTCACTAGTCATTTAAATGATCAACAAAAACAACAAAACAGCAAGAAAAGTTTTGAAGAAAACTTAAGGAATAGTAAACTATAAGAAGAAGAAGAAGAAGAAGAACAAAAACAAAAACAACAACAACAACAACAACAACAACAACAGCTAAAATGACGTTTGATTTATATACAGCGCAAGATCACGCTCACAAATAAACATGATTTCAGAGCTAGAAACAAGGAGACACGGACGACATACGAAGAACGCAAGAATAAACAGCAGAGCAGATATGTAATAAAAACGTATAGAATATGCAAAGAAGAAAACAGGAAAAAAGTCCAGTGATAAATTTTAAAGGCGAAAAACAGTTAGAAATTTCTTCTCAAGAGAAAGTACTTCCCCTTAGAGAGGAAGAGGACAACGAAACCAGATCATCCGGAGAAAAATCCGAAAGTCGACCCTGCAAATAGGTGTCATGTACAATGAGTACCGAGACGAGATCTGAACCCAAGGCCTCTCACTTAGGTGGTGACAATCAGGTATTTTAATCTATAATACAGAGCTCATAAAGAAAAATAAGAAGGCCTTATGTACAAGCTTTCAGACAGTAACATATAAGACAGATGGTCTAACTGGGCCTTTTAATGGTTGTTACAGTTTAGTTCAATGAACAGAAAAAAGTTGCAATACTTGGTTTCTAAACTTTTCTCCAGTTAGACAATAAAGATAGAAGTTGACAACACTGTTAGCTGTATATAACAGAAACACAATAAAAAATGCCAGACTTTGGCTGTAGAAGTCTGGACTAGAATAATGTCTAACAAAAAAGGGACCTGTTACCATATTTGCACGAAAAGGACCGGACAGAATAACGAAAGTCACGGACTGAACAGTCAACATCACTGATAAAGAGGAAGCTTTTCTCTCACGTGCAGTGACGTGCATCGACTGACCGACCGCTAGTCTGTGACGTGTCCTTCTCAAAGAAGCATAAACACTTCTAACAAGAACAATGTTGGACACCAACAACAGAAAAAAGGGTCCAAGTGAACCTACCATGAGGTCAACCCATGACCAAATACTGAAATAAAAATAAAAGTAGTTTGGATCTCGAAAATCAAGTGAGCAGCTGTGGCAAGATACATTATTACATGTAGCATCTGACAGTGAAACTCCATACATAAGATGTGAGTATAAAATTGTGATGACCAGTGTTATACCGGCCGTGACCACGCGGGAAACATTGCGCGTGCACACGACGTTCACACGATGAGGCCACACCACGGACATCGCTCTTTGCATCGTCATGGCAACCAGGTACCATGCTGACAAAGCGCTCGCTATGGTGTGTATAGCAATAACCACTTTGCATACAATAGTGTGCATATGCATAATGAAGACATGGAATTGGAACTTAAGCCAGTAGCTAGTCAGAGCTCCACAATAAAGTAACATCAGATCGGAGAGCGCCAATGCAATGTAGTAGGTGGAAACTGCGGAATAATCCTTTAGTCGACGAAATACAATTATTGTCATGATATTACCAAACCCTCCAAGTATTAGAAAGGCAGGACTGGCCACTTTCATCATCAGAGGACTAGCCTCATCGACACTTACATTGGAATCCATGTTTTTCCTGTTGTGAAGACAATCGAAAAATATGATAGCACGTGACTTTACGGAATGCGTCTTGACGACAAGGCAATTAGATAAGGGTCACTTGACTGAAATATTTTTGCTTTACAAAACAAATCTCTATGTAGTCTTCGATAAGAAAAAGACTAAAAAATTTTTTAAGAAAATTAAATATATAATAAGAGAGAATAACAAAATATACAAGGAAATGTCCAAGGTAGAGAAAAAAAAGAGAATGAAACGAAACATCAAAAATAGTGCATCAGAAATAAAGCAACAGAAAAAGTAAAAAAAAAAAAAAGAAAAAATATTAGATATAGCTCGTCAGAAAAGTGGAGAAGATCTCACACCTCAAACTAGAAGCAATTTTTTTACAGTATTTTATAATATAGCTCCAAAACAAAATTCCTAAACGTCATAGAAAAACTCAAATGATTAAAACAATTAGGACTGATGTTAAAGTGTCAACATTTTTTGTTACCAAGTGTTGAAACGGTCAGGGTGAAAAAAGTGTCTTCCAGTCTATGTTTTAAGTGTAGCTGTGTGATGCTGATGGGAGAAGAACATGCATCGAGTTCCTTTCATGAGGGGGAAAGTCACGTGATGAATAGTAGAACCAAATCCTCAAAATTTGAGTTCGTGCCCAAGCCGAGTTGACCACAGTGAAAGAACTATTGGGTGGTTGGTGTGACGGAGTGTTGACGAATCCTGTTAATGGTTGTTACAGTTTAGTTCAATGATACAGCAAAAAGTCGGAGTTCATGGTTTCTAAGCTTTTCGCAAGTTAAACATTAAAGATAAAAGTTAACAATTTTATTTTCTCTATATAGCTGGAACAAAATAAAATAGAGTATGGCCTCTGGAATCGGTAAATAAGTAACAATAAAGGGAAATGTAACAATTCTTACACCATAAAGACCGGTAAGAATAACGAGTCTGACCGACCGCTAGTCTGTGACGTGTCATTCTCACCGAAAGAAAAACGATCAGGTGAGACTGGAGAAAGCGCGCGAGGTAATTGAAGTTAATATTACATCTCAATATTTATAAAAGCAATCCTTTACAGTGTGTCATGCTCAAACGCCTTAAATTCCTGAACATAGCCTAAAATACTAACTGATTAAAACAATTAGAATTGAAATAAAATTAAGGAAATTCACTGTTACAAACTGTTGCAAAGATCAAAGTGAAAGAAATACCTTCCAGTCCATGTTTTCTGTGTAGGTGTGTGATGTAAAAGAGAGAAGATCAAGCGAAAAGTTCCTTTTATCAGGAGTAAGGTCATGTAATGGCTGTCCTAACCCAATCCTGAAAATTTGAGTTCTTGGTAAACAACGTGTGCACTGGCGTAAATAGACATTTGCCTTCATAGGAAGCACGGGAATGGGTCTTCTGACAGATGCTAATGTGTAAACGAAGATAGATGGGTTTTTCTTTTCTTCTCAGTTAAATCTGATTCGTACGCACAAAACACCTTTGTGGAAGCACGCCTTGCCAGGTCTACGCGCGCGAACACAAACACACAAAACTAGTCATGACATAATTTGCGATTATTACAATAAACTAAACACAGCTTTATATATTTGTAAACCATTCTATGTAGACTAAATATTCAAACAGTTATGGTTTTATATTCAATATTTCATTAGCTTTGTTTGTTTTTATATTTATGGCTTAATTCACTGACCACGAAAAAAACTTACTTTCTAAATTAACATCATTCAGCTCTAGTCAGAACTGGAAGAGGCTACACACTGTTGTGAGAAATGCAAAGCTGACAATGTCACTGGTCGTTATACAAAGCAAAAAGCCAATACAACAGCATCAAAACGTTTAAAGGAAATGTAAACATCGTTTGCAAACTTTGATTGAAACCGAAAAATCTAACAATAAGAACAATAAAGCAACAACAACGTACAGTTTGATTTATATGAAGGAGCCTCTTAATGGTTGTTACAGTTTAGTTCAATGAACAGAAAAAAGTCGCAAAACTTGGTTTCTAAACTTTTCTCCAGTTAGACAATAAAGATAGAAGTTGACAACACTGTTAGCTGAATAAAGAACGTACAATACAAAGTATACTAGACTATGGCTGTAGAAGTCTGGTCTCGGTAAATTGGTAACAGTAAAGGGAAATGTAATAATTCTTGCTCGAAAAGGACCGGACAGAATAATGAAAGTCAGGGACTGAACAGTCAACATCACTGACAAAGAGGAAGCTTTTCTCTCACGTGCAGTGACGTGCATCGACTGACCGACCGCTAGTCTGTGACGTGTCCTTCTCAAAGAAGCATAAACACTTCTAACAAGAACAATGTTGGACACCAACAACAGAACAAAGGGTGCAAGTGAACCTACCATGAGGTCCACCCATGACCAAATGTAATTAATAAAATAAAAGTAGTTTGAATCCCGCAAATCAAGCGAACATTTGTAGCAAGATACATTATTACACGTAGTATGTGACAGAGAAACTCCATACATAAAATGTGAGTATACAATGACGATGACCAGTGTTATACCGGCCGTGACCACGCGGGAAACATTGCGCGTGCAGACCACGTTCACACGATGAGGCCACACGACGGACATCGCTCTTTGCATCGTCATGGCAACCAGGTACCATGCTGACAAAGTACTGGCTGTGGTGTATATAGCAACATCCACTTTGCATATAATAGTGTGTATATGCATAATGAAGACATGGAATTGGAAGTTAAGCCAGTAGCTAGTCAGAGCTCCACAATAAAGTAACATCAGATCGGAGAGCCCCAATGCAATGTAGTAGGTGGAAACTGCGGAATAATCCTTTAGTCGACAAAATATAATTATGGTCATGATATTACCGAACCCTCCAAATATCATAAAGACAGGACTGGCCACTTTAATCATCAAAGAACTAGGGTCTTCCATGCTTACATTGTTATTCATTTTACTCTTGTCGTGAAGATAATGGAAAGGTTTATAGCATGTGACGTTAAGGAATGCGTCTTGACGACAAGGCAGTCAGATGCAGGTCACTTGACTGAAACATGCATGTGTTATAAAGAAAGCTTAAGACAGTTTCAATAAAAAAATCTAAGAAACAGACATAAAGATAAAAAAAATTGATACGACAGAAGAACCAAATATAGAACGAAACGAAGTTATAAAGCAGAAAGTGAAAATGAAATATAACCAAAAAAAAAAGAAGAAAAGAAGAGCATAAAAAAAATAAAAGCAGAAATAGAAAAAAGTAGGCAAAAAAGAAAAGTGGAGACATTATTTAATAATGACAAAATTGGAGAAAATCTCATCTTAAAATCCAATGCAATTTTGAAGTGTATCGTCATGTAGCTCAAACTCATGAAATTCCTCAAGCAAACATAAAAGTTTAAGTGATCAAAGCAATGAGGACTAATGTAAAAGTGAACCAATACAACAAACTATTGCAATGAACAAGATAAATCAGTACCTTCAAGTCCACGATTTCAATGTAGCTGTGTGTCGTAGAAGAGAGAAAAACACGAAGAGAGCTCCTTTTATCAAGACTACAGTCACGTGATGAATATCCTAAGCACATCCGGAGTTGTTTGCAAATAACGTGTGAAATGGCGCAAATAGACATTCACATTCATAGGAAGAAAGCGAATGTGTGTTGTGAGAGAAGCTAATGTATGAACTAGGATAGATGTTTTTTTCTAAGTTTTATAGTTAAATCTGCCCAAACGCTTTCGTGAAATCACTCCTTCCTAGGCACGCACGCACATACACACACAAATGCGCCCATGGAGCTACTCACACACATACTCAAACTATCACAGCCCTCCACATCTATTAAGTCCATCTCCCTGTACACACGAGATTTGCACTCATTTTTTATCCTCGCAACCCACGAAGGAAATGATTGTTTGGAATTGTTTGCTATATTCTCTTACTTTTACCAGTACTACCATCAGATCTTCAGCTCCTATTACCTAACTTTATTGGATTCACCAGTCTGTGAAGCGTAGCACGGAGGTGTGTCTTGAATACGTCCCTTGAAAAGTTAAAGAAATGGAAGACATACTGATTCCTATGCAGGGCTTCTGCTAAGGCTAAATTGTTTGGGGTCCCAGGGACCCCTTTTTCAGATTTTTAAGGGGTCCCTGTTCTTCGCCTAAATTTGAAGGGGACCCCATTGACGAAAATCGAGGGGGTCCTCCGAACTTTTAATGCGTACTGTACGCAATATTTTGCGTAAGCAGAAGCCCTGCTATGTCACTTTTTTCATGGTGGCGACGTTTTATTAAATGGACCGCAAAAAAACCGCTTAACTTCTTTTCTAAACTTCGCACCGCTTAGACAGTATATGTAGAAATGTATAGTGCTATTTACAACAGCTAATAAGGTCACTATAAAGAATATTACTTCAACAATACCGATTTCTGACATCGCAACTTTCACATGACTTAGAGGGTACATAATCATAAAACTGCGGCAAAAACCGTTGAGGACAAGGAATGCGAAGGACAAAGCAATAACCATCATCGACAAAGAAATGGCTTTTCTTTCACGTACACTGACGTGCACCGACTGACCGACTGCTAGTCTGTGTCTTATGTTTCTTACTGATGCATAGACAGTTCTCACAAGAACAATGTTAGACACAATCAGCAACGCAAACGGAGCCAGAGTAGTAATCATCAGGTCAGTCCATGTCCAGATGGTCAAGAAAAAGTAACTGTAGTTCTCATCTTCGATGTCATATATACAGGGTTCACAAGATGAGCTGTTGCAATTGGTTACAGATATAGTAACACCGTATAGAATGTGCGAGTATAATGATATGATGACAACTGGTATAAGGGTGGTGACCACCCGGGAAACTTTGCGCGTGCAGAAGGCGTTGACACGATGAGGCCACACCACTGACATCGCTCTGTGGACTGTCAGGGCAACGAGGTACCACGATGTCAGGGTACCACTCATATAATCTGCAGCGACTACTGTTTTGCAGAGGATGGGGTGAACACACAGAATAAAGACATGGAACTGATACTGTAGCCAGTAGTGATTTATCCATCCAAAATACAGAAAGATCAGATCTGAGAAGGCCAGCGCAAGGGTATAGGTTGAGAATGCCGAGTAATACTTCATTCGCCAAAAGACAATTATTGTCATAATATTGCCAAAGCTTCCGAATATTAAAAACAAAGGATAGGCTACGTTTGTGATTAGATAAATAACTTCTCGAAAATGTTGGTCTGAAGTCATGGCTGCGTGCAAAACAAAAAAGTGAAACCTCTTCACTGTCTCCGGACTGTCCTTACTGTTGCAGTCCACAGGTTCCGAGGTTACAATCAAACGTCTGAAACATTGATAAGAAATGATTTAAAGAATACTTGTTTTGCGTCAACAAAACTAATCATTAAGGAACAAAAAAAAAAAAGAGGAAAAGAACAAACAGTAAAACAAAAACAAAAGACTTGCGAAATACAGTGCATGTTGAGCTAATCCTTGGAATGTATTAATACTTTTAAAGTCAAAATCATCTCCCTATTAAAGCAGCAAAACATTTTTAACACAATAAAATTATTTAGCTAAATATAATTTTGTAAATTAGTTGGATTGAAGTCATCATAAACTACTTGTAAACTACATGTTACACCTTTTAAAATTGCGGCATCAAGTTAGAAAGTGAGAAATATCAAATGATGCATAAAATAACTGATGCTGTATTAATGTGAATTACTACAAAATTCACCTGAAGCAGTGTAATGTTGAAGACGTTCATCAAAAATCGTCAGAACATAAGGTAAGTGTAGTACAGACCTGCTTACTGACTACTTATGTAGAACTTCTGGCAGTCCCTTTTATCTTGACTAATCAAATGTTTAAAAAAGCCTTCTATTTCTTGAAAAATACTCGTGCCTGTCGGTAAATAGTCCCTTACTTTTACAAAACTACGTGAATATTTACTTGAAAAAAAAGAGAACAAAAGGGGATTGGTAGTAAAGTGAATCGCACACACAATCGTGAAGGTGCGGAGCCGCGAATTTTTTTTTTTCTCTCCTTCTGCGTCTCTCACTTTCATGTTATTTCTCTCTCTAACACACACACGCAAACACACACATGCACACACACAAACATATGATTACATACATGCGACGTGTCATATGTACGAATGACTGATACCAAACGTACTTTAGTATATGTACAACTAAACATTCACACATACAGACTTGTGTCACGACTGTTTACATTTAACATTCAAAAGTCGATGTCTGTGCTGGTGAGTAAGTTTGCTGACACAATCCTTCATCTCCGCTGGTCGTCGTTACTCAAATATACTTCACTAAACTCTACATTCTAACATCCACTTGTTTGTTAGCGTTAAATATCTACTTTAAAATGTCAAGGTGTATTTTTCCGCATTAAACACAATACATGCTTTTACTTTCTTTTAACATAGTTACACATCATTTAGTTTCTTAAGTTCTGTGCACACATTGTAATGTCGCTTTATTTGTCTAACTTACAGAGGTAAAGATTAGCACCAAACTTTGTTAAAAGAAGCAATTCTGCTTGCTGGTAAATGGTTGAACAGTATTGTGAAACAAGGCGATCAGGTACACTGTACACAGCAGATGGACCAGTTGTCTTGTCGGGGTCTTCATGCTTTATTTGCTTTCTAAAGGTTCATCTGATAACAAGGTTTCAAGGAGAAGATTTTTATGGACATTTTGTCGCGTTCTTGCTGAGATCACTCGTGTTTTCCAAACTCATCCGTTGGTTGATTTAAGTTTTTTTAAAAGAATAGAAACACAGAGTTGGACAGCCCTCGATCCTACCAAATCATTTTTTTTATTACCGATGGCTTGTCTGTCTTGTAAGGTGGTTTTGGACAGAGCACAAACACATCCAGGCACACAGCAACACTCACTTAGTCGCTTACTCACAGTTCAAATAGTGCAGTAACAGGTAATGTACGTTATTTTGAATCAAATGCAGTATTTAAACACTCATTAACTCATTAAAAAAAATTTTTAATTCTTATGGTGATAGTAACAGAGTCCTGACTGTAGTTTGTATATATAATGTCTGTCTTGTGGGAAAATACTCTCAAATAAATCCAAAACAATTCTTAACCCCCTAGCCATTGTTGTGCAATTTATTGTGCTTTCTTTTAATCCAGGCGGTTTCTCACTTGTTATAATTGTGTATATACGTTTCTGTCATAAAAATGTTTTATTGGCCTGTGTGTGTGTAAGAGAGAGAGACAGGTAAACGCAAAGTATTAAATTTGAGACAAGCAGTTAATTAACACTCGTAGAAAGAAAACTTAACAGATCATGAAACAGGACAATGAGTTACCGCATGAAACTCACAGAAAAGAGACTTGAAGTGATGACTTGATTTTCCTGAGTTGTAATCAGACTACGAGTAACAACGTTCACAAATCCAACAAGCTGATAAAAAATATAAAAACTTGCTTAGTCCACTCAGGGTAGGGTTCCAAGTTTTAATTCTTGTTGCAAACATTCAAAAAAGACTGGTAGCCACCATCAGAATGGTAAATGTGAATATCGTAAAGAAAACTTTTTAGTTGCTTTACACCAGAAACTCAAAGGAAATTTATTTGATTTCTGCTGCCAAGACAAAACTCGAGGGTCTCAGAAATTTGTCAAGACTGACATGAAGGACAAATCAACAAGAATGCAAAATACTTCTCATGCAGTTCACAGTAATTCCTTGTCTATAATATCAATAAAACGTGGTCAAAGTTTGATGGATGTTATGTTTTCCATGATTAAAGTCTGTTTTGTTTTCTTGGTCGCTGCAACACTTGGTATTGTCATAGCCATAGCTGCGCTTTATAGACTTTAATGTCGATTCTCAGTGTTGCGATGTCTTTTTTGTAGCCAATTAATTAGGGTGACAGGCTCAACTCCTTGTAGACCTCCGTGTGTCTGTGTCAACTATCTGCACTACAGTGCATTCTCGTCATGATGCTCGGTTGTCACGGAGTCAGAATGTTAGTCATGTGACTTTAACGTTCGAGCGTAGTCTGCACGTGAAATGCTCTCCACATTGTCACGTGGTTACAACAGTAGTCATCGCTGCATAATCTTTGCACATTTGTATGGAGTCTGCACACCTGTACCTAGGTAACAAAGTTCATCTTAGGTCATGTGTGTACCTGTTGATTCAGGCAACATCTACTTTTACATTAGGCCATGGACAACAGATATTCATCAACTTATAGAAAAGAAATTGATAAATAAAAGTTATATTATAATATATATACATAAATTGCTTGTCCTGCTCCCTGTTGTGATTTTCTTGGCCTCATTAATTATTAGTGATTAGGAGAAAGAAATCATTGTAGTTTTAAAATATATAGCCTGTTTACTATATGTAGAACCTGTTTACTCTGTTCGCATGTCCTAACGTATTGTCCCAAACTCTTCAAACAAGGTCGTGTGGCCCCACACACTGAACGTTGTTTCTATATTTGCTCCACTACTTACTGCGTCTACCGATGAGAACATTTTGTTAAAGGACAAAGAAATGTGTCAATAAGAGTTTTCAAGCTTGTGAAGCTCGTGCTCTTTTAATGATGACATTTGAAAAAATCAAACTAAAACTACCTCCATGATTTAACATTATTACGTCTTGTCAGGTTAGCAATCATTTAATGTCAAATAATGTACCACTAAAAAGGTATATATTTAATGTTTTCTATAATCATACTAATTGTCCATAAAGCTATTAGTGGGAAGGGAGTTATACTTGGGTTAACCTTTAAACTTGCACGAATGTGCGTGTATGTGTGTGTAGTACTTTGTTTAGTGGAATAAAATTTCTGACGATAGGTTTTTACAGCGTTTGACTGAGCAAGTAATATTTTCTTGTAAATATGCATTTATTTGTCTTGACTATTGACAAAATCATTGCGCTTGCTGTTTACTCTGATATTAACTTCAATCTTTAAAGTAAACAGGCCGGATGAGCGCAATGATAAAAGAAGCTATCGCAGTTATTTTGCTGTATTCTAGCCCCATACACTCAGAGCACACACACACACATACAAATGAGACCATGAGGCTCCAACTTCTTCTACACTTTGTTTCGTTTAAATGAACTTTAAGATTCTTGAGGTAAGTAGGCTCTTGAAAATTTCAGTAAATAGGTGATTCGTAATCTCTACTGTGGTCCGGTCAATAAATTTCTCGGAGATGTTAAAAATAATGCAAGTTATAAAGACTTTGCGACAGAAAAATGATGGCTAATATTAAACCGTCGTTTTCTAAAAAAAAATATTTGTAAAAGATTTAACATCATACTGTTTAATTGTTTCTTTGGACAGCAATACAATACCACATTGTAGACAATACCTTTATCAAATTATATCTTTTGCATTTATCTAACAATTTTATTTCCTTCTTTTAACTTTTCCTTGTTTCTTCTTATTTAACTTTCTCTTTTTTCTCCCTTTCTTTCCATCTTTTTGTTTCTAATTTTCTTGACACTGCAACTGCCAACAGATTTCTGGGATTTTTTTCAGACAAATTACCGGCTCTTGCGTTTCTTTCTTTTGGTAGAACACACACTCTCTTACTCACCAATACAAATCAACAACACTCTCACTCTCTCAACAGGCACACACACACACTCACGTAAACTCTTACACTCACACACCATGACGTCCAGTCAAAGTTTGCTACAACAACTGACTTTACTGGTAAAGGTGACCTGTCCTTTCCTGTTGATTGTCGGAACCTTTGGTAATGTCATGACCATCATCGTGTTTCTTCGAATGAACGATTCCCCTGCAATGTCGACATTTTACATTGCACTCGCCCTCTCTGATCTGGTGCTGCTGTATTCCGGGTGGCTTAACATCACTTGGGTATATTATCAGTTTAAAGTGGACATTTTCAATGTGCATACAATCTCTTGCAAACTCCAAGCTACTCTACCTTACATGAGCAGTGCTTTGTCGTCTTGGTACCTGGCTGTCATGACGACACAAAGAGCGATGTCAGTCGTGTGGCCTCATCGTGTGAACGTCATCTGCACGCGACAGTTGTCCCGCGTGACCACGGCCGTTATAGCTGTCGTGATAATAGCATCGTATTCACACCATCTGTACGGCTTCTCTTTATCTATAGATATAATTACAAATTCATCTGATGCTGTCTTTACATGTAATTATATTGATTCAGACTATTTTCATTTTTTCACTTATGTTTGGACATGGATTGATCTCTTTATTAGTTCCCTTGGTCCATTCGGTTTACTCTTTGTGTCCAACATTGTCCTCGTGAGAGAGGTGCTTACTTCCGTGAGAAACATACGTCACAGTCTAGCAGCTGGTCAGTCAATACACGTCACTGCACGTGAGAGTCAAGCCTCGTCTTTGTCAGTGACATTGATTGCGTTATCAGTCGTGTTCTTGCTGTTGACCGGCCCCTTCCGGGTGCAGATGATTGCGTACCCTTATGTTGATTTTCAAGACCTTGGCCTACAGACCTCTTATTTCAGACTTATCTATTTTATACTTTACATATTATTTTATGTAAACAGTGCTGTTAACTTCTATCTCTATTGTCTCACTGGAACAAAGTTTAGAAAAGAAGTTCTGCTTCTTTTGAGTAATTTAATTAAGAAATGTACGCGCCATAAAAACCATATTCAAAATAAAACTAGCTTTGAACATCTTTAAATTGTTTTGCAAAGATACTTTTTTTAAACAAAGACTGTGCTAAAACGCTTTTCAAGACATCCAACATCGCAAACTAGTCACATGATTAAAGATATAAAAAGAGAAATTTAAGTGCCAATAAAAACAATATGCAGAATAAAACTTGTTTATTCTTGCATTTTTTGGCTGCCTGTAAAGTTCAGTTATTAGAACAAACCCGCATTTAATATGTTTTGACTAGAAAACTGCTCGTATAATTGACGATATCTGGAGAGGTAGGCTAAGAATGTGTATATATATATATATTTGTATTTTACTTTTAATCGGGATATGTCAGTGATGTAGATTCCCGGGTAGTAACCGCTACTAACGTCTTCTTAAGTGACCTTCTAAGGTCTAGTGCAATAACCGCACAGTCTACCTGTATATATCTTGTATGTAAATGTGATAAACTGTGTTATAAATTGATTAACTGCTTACGAAACGAACGCGTTATGATGCTAACGTGTTTATTTTTCAATTATGTTAAATATCGAGCATTACTGTTGAGGAAGTCAACTTAAATTAGGCGCAGATTTTTCTTGATCTTTGCCGTGTTTTCAAGGCTATAATTATCTTGGCTCTCGAATCATGAAACTAGCTAGTTTTTCTTTATTATGATTTTTATGGAGCCTTTTCACTTTTTTTATAATTGAAACCCACATCAAGAAATCTATTTTCGTAAAGGAATTATTAAAAACAAAGTACAAAAACCTCCTAAAATCGTAAAAAAATTTTGGAGAGCATAATTTCGAAATAAAATAATATACATTGTCTTCATAAAAGTAAATGGACCGATTCATATTATTAATAATGAATTTAAAGAATAGCAAAAAAGAAGCTGTGACTAATATTTTTGACATTTTTTTTCCAAAAGACGAGGTCGAATGAGTCATAGATCGCAGTGCAAACTTCATGTTACTGTTGCAAGTTCTTTTGAGATTCAACAGCCTTGATACATGCTACTTACTGTTATACTTTAATATTTCTCTAAAACTAAGTAATATTTATCCCACTTTTTACCTCATTTTCTCTTTATTCTTCTCTCAATTTCTCTCTCTCTCTCTTTTCAAAGAGTACTGTAACAGAGCAAACACGTAATAAATACAAGGTTACTGGAAAGATGAGAAAATGAAGGGGACGTTGTTATCATAGGGTGAAACAATTGGCAGAGTACTTCATACCCACCTCACTCACCTACCCAGCCCAGTCTCACCCCTTCCCTCTTTTTGTGACCTCAAGATGTATGTCACTCAAGCGTATTTACAAAAACTACAGGTGACTTCTCAACAATACTGACAATAGACGCATACAGCAGACTGCTACCTGTAGAGTTCTACAATCAGTGTTAATCATGAAAACAAATGACACACATGCTCGTCGACTGGCCTGCATCTGAGCTGCTGGTGCCTGATCCTCAAAGAATATAAATGTCCAAACGGAGGTCTGATGTTTATATGATCAACAGGACCGGACGTTCAAATTCTGTCAACGATTTTTTTTCACCACAGCTAAACATTGGAAGAGGTATGATTTGTTCAAAAGCTTACATTCACCAAGGTACATAACGCTTGTATTAGTGATTAAACTCTTATTATTAAATATAATTCCTATAACAATAAAAATTATTCAAAATCTTTATAACGTTGGCTAATGGCTGTTAGTAAGCTTCGGTGATCCTGCAATTTTCCCGTTCAATAATTTTTGTTTGTTTTAGCCTTTCCTCTCGAGCTGACTTTGATGATACCATGGCCACTGATGCTGCAGGTTTCAGCTTCATACAGTAGAAGGTTATCTACAGGATATCTAACACCATTATACACCAGATGTGGCCCAACATCTGAACCTAAATGTCTTCTATGAGAACACATTGAACGAAGGGAGATAAATTCTTTCGTCGCTGCAGGTAAGTCGTGAAACAAATTTTGTCTTTATCGTCTAATGTAGTTTTTTTTTTAACTAGCGAAGTTTCTGAAATGCAAGATTGTAGCGAATCAGAGAAAGTTACATCTTAATACATTTCTAATTAATTAAGATGAAGCTTCTTTAAAAGTGTTGATTAAACTTTAAATCACTGAATTACCTGTTCATATCCATTCATCATTTTTGTACTTACCAACGCAGCTCTCAACACCCTCTGGCACCATCGTTGACACTTCGTCAGTCAACCCGATGTTTACGGGTACTAAAGTTCACAGGGTTAAAGGAATTGCTGAGCGGTAAGTTACACTCAATCCTGTAATGAATAGTAATGTATGGACACCAAATAACCACTGTGGTATTGTTGTTTTAAATTGTCTGCTTTCAACATAAAAGAAATTAAAATTAAAATGTTTTCTCACAACCGACTCAGTTGAGATGTCACACTATGAAATACCTGGATATTATAATGTTTTTCAGCAAACTAATCGTAATCCTTAAAAACTTGGAGGTGAAGGCCAATTCATTATGTTTGCATCCACTGACAATGTCCTTGCTTGCCTTTGCCAGCTATCTATTCTCCCACCTAGCTAAATGAGCAATGAATATCATTTTCAGTAATTACCCACACGGTGATGATGCTGCTTATCCTTGGCGAGAATGGAGCAGTGGCAGAGTGGATCTCTCTTCCCTTAGCTATTGCTGCTGCTATTTTACTACTACTAATGGTAGTACCACCACCACCACCACACCACCACCACCACTACTACAGCTTCTGTCGTCTTCGCACTAAACTTTATTGGATTCACTCATCTGTGCACGGCAGCCTTAATTCGATCATCCGGTCTTTTTCAAATTTAAGTTCTTTGTGGTATAGCGAGCGAAACGTGATAGGATGTGAGGGTCGGTATTCTCACTGTTTCTCTGTCAGATTTGTCAACAAAATCCGACGAATTACTGTGTATCTTGGGATTTTCCTGATTTTGGATAATACGTAATCCCATTAGGGTGAAAATAGTTTACTTTTGTGTATTAATAACTAAAACTTATTACCTACTTGCAAAGTTCTAAGCGTGGCTCTACTTCCGAAAAACGAATCTGAAAAGCATTTTCAGGCATGCTAATATATATGAATTTTCTTTTAAAAAAAAACAACAAAATAACACTTCCTAAAAGAACTCATTTCTGGTAAATGTGATATTTATATCTAATTCAAATCTATTTCAGTTTTGTGACATATAGTGATTTGTGGTGTTTTTTTGAAAAATAGCCAAATAGTGATGACAAAAGGGAGGTAACCGCAAAAGAGTTTAAAAAAATAAAATTTTAGTTCGCGTATACCTTAAAGCATGTGTAATTTTCTGTAGATTGACGTAGAAGCATGATCTATCATCTGTGTACATTCGCTTGTGTGAAACATAATTTAAAAGGTCGTTGGTCGGATTAAAAAAGTGATTTCTGTGTCACATTTTTGTTCATGGTGGCGACGTTTTATTAAATGGAGAGCGGAAATCCACGTAACTTCTTTCTTAAACTTTGCATCGCTGAGATATTATATGTAGAAATGTATAGTGATGTATACAACAGAAAATAGGGACAGTATAAAATATATATTTACTACTACCGATTTTTAACCGCGCAAATTTAAAATGAACAAGAGGGCATACAATCGCGACAAGGACCGTTGAGGACAAGGAATGTAAAGGACAAACCAATCACCATCATTGACAAAGAAATGGGTTTTCTTTAAAGTACAGCGATGTGCATCGACTGACGGGTTGCTAGTCCGTGACATATGATTCTCACCGATGCATGCAACCTCTACACTTGCTCTTGCAATCTACAAGATCCGATGAAACGTCTGAAACATTAATAAGAAATGCTCAATACTGTATCTCTACCGCATCGACAAAATTAATAATTATGAAGCAAAGAAAAACAATAAAAGAAAAATTTACCGAAAATAAGCTCGATAAAATAAAAACCAAAGAAATTATGAGTCTAAAGAGTAGATAAATTTAGTGAGTGTTAAGCTAACTATTTAAAGTCAAAATCATTAACTTATTAAAATATCAAAAGGTTATTTAACAATATTTTTTAATTAAATGTAATATTTTAAAAATTGATTTGCTGAATTGAAGTCATCATAACCTACTTGTAAACTACATTGGTTACACCGATTAAAAATTACGACATGAAGTTAGGAAATGAGAAATATCAAATGATGTATAACAATAGTTGATGCTGTACTAATGTGAATTACTGCGAAGATTCCTCTGACTTCCAAAGCAGTGTAATGTTGAGGACGTTCAGGTGAACAAGCCGATCTTCAACTGTCGTATTCTCATATAAATGAATCTTCATCAAGAACGAATAAACGAATAAACAGAAACTTTGCACAAGAAAGTAAAAAAGTCTCAAGAGAACAATGCAAAATCCTGTCAGGCGCAGCCTCGTTTCCGGATTTACTGTAGGTTCACGTATTTACATCTGTCCATGCACGATCATGCAACCAGAAATTCAGAAATTTTAAGATGAACTTTTTATACATTTGATAGATTTTCCGTCGTCTATTCATTTTCAGCGGTAACAGTTGAAGTCATATCTGTCATCGCAATATTTAAGAAAACACGAATCTTTATATATATATATTTGCATATTCACACTCAGAGATATATATTTTAGTTGGTTTATAAAAAGAATCACATGCCAGCAAAGAGAGATGCTATCTACTCTCTTCACATATTCTAACATACTTCCCCGCAAGTCAAGGGTGTTGTCGAGTCATTCAAACGAATTCATATCAACTCAATATTTTCTTTCTGTACTTGCTCCAGTACTCTCGGTGTCTTGGAAACAGATGAGAACAGTTTGTGGAAGCTCCGAGGAATTTGTCATTAAGAGCTCTTTGGCCTTATGCAACGTGTACCCTGCTTGTAGGATCGCGTTTACAGCATTTAGAAATTGTTGAAACATGCAGACCTTAATTAAAGTTGTTTAACCAGGCAATACACTGACTGAACTAAGTTGCAGAGAACTTCTTCTACTTTTATTTTTATCTTTACTGTAACTAGAGCACCTTCCCATGTTTAAATTGCTCACTGGCACAAATAAAGTTGATTATCATCAAAGTATAATACAGAGCTATTCCAGTAAGTCTGAGTCAAACCCATTGTACAAATACATGTCATTCCTTCCCAAAGAAACTATTTTCAACAAACTAATAAAACGGCAAGAAAAATAAATTTAATCCAGAATTAAAGACATACATTTGAGTCATTTTATTGTCTGTAATTAATGGTTTGCAAAGAATGGAATGAATAGCGGGGCTGGGGAGGGGGAGAACTGTACGTGAGTAAACTCATGAGATGGCGCAGATGTGAGTGCAGATGTGCTTTATTGTTTACTGAGAAAATACAGGATCATTTGTATTTCTCCATCGAGTCTGACAAATTGCACACGTTCCTGTAAAAGTCATTTTATTTCCCTCGAGTAATGGCAAAAGCTTTGTGCCTGCAATTTGCCCAGGCTGGAACTTCAAACGATTTGAAAGTAAACAGCTCGGCTGAAAGAAGGATAAAAAATCTCTGTTTCAATTCACACTCATCAGTCTCTCCATGAGGCTCCCACTTCCCTTGCACTTTGCGTAGTTTCGTTTCAATGAACTTTAAGGCTCGCGAGGTCAAGGGGCTTTAAAAAGGTAGGTGATTCGTCTCAAGTGCAATCCCTATTTTTTTTTGGCTATTTATTAGTGTTTCGCTGTTTCAGTAATTCATAAATAAAGTATTTAACATTAAACTAAAAAGGACTTCTTTGGAAAACACTCTGAAAAAGTAGACGGAACACATTCTGATGCTTCGTATTCGTTTTTAACTGACCACCTAAGTCTTTCTTTTCCTTTTTACAGTTCTATTTTCTTTTTTCTCCTTTTTCTGTTGTATTTTTTTTCTTGTCTTTTATCTGTGTAGTTCTTAACGTCTTTATGCTAAAAGGACCAATGACAACCCATTTATGTAATTTTTTTTTCCAGATGCATTAAATACTCCTGCAAATCGTTACACACACAAACACACACCATGACCTCAAGCCAAAGTTTAATAGACGCAACGAATTTAATCATAAGGGTGACCTGTCCTTTCCTGTTGACTGTCGGAACCTTTGGTAATGTCATGACCATCGTTGTGTTTCTTCGGCTGAATGACTACTCATCAATGTCAACATTTTACATTGCACTGGCCCTCTCTGACCTGGTGCTGCTGTATTCTGGAGAAATGACTTATTGGCTCTACTATCAGTTTAACGTAGACATTTTCAATGTATATACAATCTTCTGTAAACTTGCTAATACTTTACCTTACATGAGCAGTGCTTTGTCCTCGTGGTACCTGGCTGTCATGACGACACAAAGAGCGATGTCCGTCGTGTGGCCTCATCGTGTGAACGTCATCTGCACGCGCAAGTTTTCTCTCGTAATCACGGTTATTATAGCTGTGGTCATCATTGCAATATATTCACACCTTCTCTACGGTTTCTTAATTCCTAGAGACACATCCACGAACTCATCATATGCTATTTCTGGATGTGGTCCTATCAATTCTGACTACCAATACTTTTTTACTCATGTGTTTACATGGATAGATTTATTGATAGGGTCGCTTGGTCCATTTGTTCTATTGCTTGTGTCTAACATTGTCCTCGTGAGAGAAGTGTTTACTTCCGTGAGAAATGTACGTCACAGACTAGCGGTTGGTCAGTCAACACACGTCACTGCACGTGAGAATCAAGCCTCGTCTTTGTCAGTGACATTGATTGCGTTATCAGTCGTGTTCTTGCTGTTGACCGGTCCCTTACGGGTGCAGATGATTGTGCTCCCTTATGTTAATCATCATGACTTTGACATACAAGCCATTTATTTCAATCTTATCTTTTATTTACTTTACATTATTTTTTCTGCAAACAGTGCTATTAACTTTTATCTTTATTGTCTAACTAGTATGAAGTTTAGAAAGGAAGTTTTGAAACTTTTGTGTAATGTAAAAAAATAAAAAGTGAAATGACTAAGACAAAATTTTAATGAAACTAGTTTGGACTTTCTTATTTCTGATAAAGAGCCATCAGTGTCAAACATGTAAGTTTTGCCATCGACGGAAAGAATCTTACATAGCAAATTCTGTAATTGAAGATGTCGGGAGAAACAGAATTTTTTTATCTTAAAGGGTCACTAATGATTGAACTAGTGGATATTTTATCAATGCTCTTTTGGGTGATTTCAAGATAGCAAATCCTGTGCAATAACGACACAGGTACCTTAATTATTATATAGCATTATATGTGAATGTGTTATGAACTAATTAGTCGATCACGAATGAAATTATCTAGTTGTGATTTTAGCATATTTACTCACGAATCTTGTTAAATATTTGAATTTTCTTGTCGTGTTTATCATGCAAATGAGGGGCTAATTATTTTCGATCTAAATCATGCAGCTTTCCTACTCATGAGATCGTTTCTCCGACATGAAACTGGTATTTTCTAGTTATTTTAATCTGAATGGTTATAAAAATCAATTTATAGAAGAGCAGTTGCATGAGCTGAAGTAGCGAAGACACAATAGCGAAAGAAGCAGCACAGTTAGTAGGAGTGACTGATGGCGGTAGTTGTTCTTTGAAGATCAGCTGTGCATCGCGGTATATTGCATGCTTTTATTTCATCTTTCGCTTCTATTTATTGTTTGCTGTTCATAATAATGAAGACTTTCATAGCGCCTTTACAAAGATTTGCCCATAGCGCTTTACATAAATCATACATAGACTAAATCATCAACAACCATGCATCCACATTGGCATAGAGTAGACACTTCTACAGCACATTCACTCACTCATATACGAAGTAAATTACAGACACACGGTATGCACGCTCGTGGTCAGGACAGTTGTCGTTCTGAAAAGATGTGTCTTAAGTTGAGACTTAAAGGGACTGTAAAGGCAACATAAAACTGTTCAGAATCTTGTAAAGAGCAGGACCAGTTTGAATCTCTATTTTAGTTTCCGTTTATATTGAAAAAGTTGAATGCTTTATTGGTTGTTGTGTTTAATAAGACAAATAACACGGTACTCTTTCGTTTGCTTCAACGAAGTCTCGTCCTTTCGATGCCAGTGGGAGCTGATGCAATATGGTTAGACATTACTAATATCACTAATATATATACATCACTACTCCAACTAACCACAAACCACCGATAAATGGTGTTCAAATCCTAACAATGACCGACATTTCCTCTCTCCCTCGCTGACGTCACACAGCATTTACTATACCTTGAAAGGTGGAAAGGGAATGAGAGTGACAAATGCTGACAGGTAATCCATTCCAAGTTGATGAGACTTGGTTGGAGAAAGACATCTGTTATGCCCAATTATCCAGAGCTAACTAGGCTTTTTCCTACTTTCCATCCATCTCATATTTTCATTCTTCCCCTATCTCCCTCTTTCTTTCTCCAGTCTCAAGCTTACCGAGACATAACTTCCTCTTTCTCTATCCTATGGGTAAGGCAACAAAGTAAACAACATAAAATAATGGATGGAAAAGTTTGAGAACTAACGGAGTATAATGACTAGAATGTGAACATGGTGTGATTACTAGATTGTGAAACAGATTAGTCTTCATCGTATTTCACACTACTTTCCTCCCCAGCCCACCGCTCCCTGACCCCTTTGATGCATGTGTTGGTGAGGTGGAGTCAGAGTGACGTCACTAACGAATAGGTAAAAAGTACACTCGAGTTCTGAGTGATATTGAGAATAGAACCATACAGAATATTGCTGCCGACAGTACTGCATAATTCTACTATCAGTGCTCATCATGAAAACACACGACACACCTGCACGTGGACTGGCCTGCGTCTGAGCTGCTGAGGTGACAGCCCCAGGCGCCGGGTCCACGAAGAGTAGAAATGTCCAGACGGAGGTTTGATACATCACCAGCAGGAACAACCGCTGAACTGATGTTGGCGCTTTGTTTCACCACAGCTAAGCTTTGGAAGTGGTACGATTTCTTTCCGAACTTACATTGACTGTTGATGGTAAATGATGCATGACTTCTGTTCTTCTAAATTAAAATTTTTATAAATTCTAATGCAAATCAAGAAATGAATCGGGAACAATTGAGATACAAATTAAGCAGTGGATGGGGGAAAATTAAGAAGTGTAGAGGAGCAAATTCAGACAGCATTTATAAAAAGTACATCCTTAATCAGCCAATAACTGTGCTATCAATTTTAATTGGATAAAATGATTATTTAAAGAGTATTTATGAAATTTAAACAATCACAATCCATATTAGGAGTATTCGTTATTTTTGTACCTTCGCAGCTTTCAGCGCCCTCTGCTACAACCGTTGACGATTTCTTAGCCTGTCCTACCTTCACTACACCTGTACGGGCACAGAAGCTCACAGGGTTGAGAGAATTATTTATCGGTAAGTTGAATGCAGGACTTAAAATCTGACTCTATTCAGATATGTAAGCACTGAATACGATAACGGTTGTAGTTTAGCAATTGCTGTTTTCTATTGTCTGTTTTTGGCATGAAAACCATAAATTTGATTTATAACTAATGAAGATGTTACATTCACACATCCCTGTTATTCTTTGTTTTCCCTGTAAACTAACATTATGTACTTTAACACTTGCAGCCTCCCATCTACAAATATATTTTCTATGGCCTGAAGCACAAAATGTGGTTGGAGTCAACAGTAGGACCTTGCGATGTGGTCTTTCCACACTAGTCGAGAGTGTGTCGACTAGATTGAAGTGTTTTTAGAAGTGAGATATTATCGCAAAGGAGGACGTCTGTGAGCTCTTACCTAATATTCAAACAAGAGGAGGAAGTAAGCAAGTGCTCAATATTATATACACGTAATAACGAATATATTTGCATATTCACATTCATTGAAATATATTATTGTTGGTTTATCAAAAATATCACATACAAGCAAAGAGAGATACTGTCTACTCGGTTCTCATGTTCTAACGTACTTCCCCGAAAGTCAAGGGTGCTGTCGATTCATTCAAACGAATTCGTAACAACTCATATATTTTCTTTCTGTACTTGCTCCAATACTCTCAGTGTGTACGAAACAGATAAGAACAGTTTGAAGAAGCTCCGAAGAATTTGTAGTTAAGAGTTTTTCGACTTTATGAAATTTATACTCTGCTTGTAGGATCGCGTTTACAACATTTAAAAAAATGTTAAAGCATGCAGACGTTAAAGTTGTGTAACACGGTAATAGAGTGGCTGAACTAAGTCCATGTTAGAAAGTATAACACGAACCTCTTCGAGGAAGCTGAGTCAAAAGCATTGTAAAAGTACATGTCATTCCTTACCAAATAAACTATTTTCAAGAAACTAATAAAACGGTAAGAAAAATAAATTTAATGCAGAATTAAAAACACGGATCTGAGTCATGTTATTGGCTGCAATTAATCGAGTGCAAAGAATGAAATGGGTAGTGGGATGGGGAGGGGGCGAATCGTACGTGAGTAAACTCATGAGATGGCGCAGTTGTGAGTGTATACTTGCTTTTTTGTTTACTGAGAAAATACAGGATCATGTCGTTTCCCATTTGTATTTCTCCATCGGGTCTGACGGATTGCTCCATTTCCTGTAAAGGTCCTGTTATTTCCATCGAATATCGGCAAAAGCTTTGTGCTTGCAATTTGCCCAGGTTGGAACTTCAAACAACTTGAAAGTAAACAGGTCGTCTGAAAGTAGAATAAAAAATCTCTGGTGACAGTTCTGTCGCGATTTAGTGACATGCATTCAGTTGAAACTCATAGTATATCCATGAAGCTCCTACTTTCCTTGCACTTTGTTTAGTTTTGTTTCAATGAACTTTAAGTCTCGCGAGGTAAGTGGGCTTTAAAAAGGTAGGTTATTTGTCTCAAGTGTAATCCTTATTGTTTCCTTTGGATCTTGTCGGTTCAGCGAACTCTTCAGAGGTGTTTATAAATGTATTTCAGAATGTAATTATGATGACTTGATTAGTGTTTTGCTGTTTTTGGTAATTTAGTAATTATTTAACATAACAATGAATGGGGGTCTTTCAAAACAATATGGAAAAGTAGACTGAACACATTCTGATGATTCGTTCGTTTTTAACTGACCACCTAAGTCTTTCATTTCCTTTTAACAGAGTTCTATTTTCTTCCTTTTCTCCTTTATCTGCTGTATTTCTTTCTTCTTGTCTTTTATCTGTGTAGTTCGTAACGTCTTTATGCTGAAAAGATAACAGCCAACCAATTTATGACATTTATGAATTTTTCAGATGCATTAAATGTTCCTGCAAGTCGGTATCCTTTACATACAAACATACCTACCCCAAACACACACACACCATGACCTCAAGGCAAAGTTTAATAGACGCAACGCATTTAATCATAAAGGTGACCTGTCCTTTCCTGTTGACTGTCGGAACCTTTGGTAATGTCATGACCATCGTTGTGTTTCTTCGGCTGAATAACTACTCATCAATATCAACATTTTACATGGCGCTGGCCCTCGCTGATCTGGTGCTGCTGTATTCCGGGGGAATGAATTATTGGCTCTATTATCAGTTTAATGTAGACATTTTCAATGTGCATACAATCTTCTGCAAACTTGCAAATACTTTACCTTACATGAGCAGTGCTTTGTCCTCGTGGTACCTGGCTGTCATGACGACACAAAGAGCGATGTCCGTCGTGTGGCCTCATCGTGTGAACGTCATCTGCACGCGACAGTTTTCTCTCGTTATCACGGTTATTATAGCTGTGGTCATCATTGCAATATATTCACACCTTCTCTACGGTTTCTTGATATCTAGAGACACATTTACGAATTCATCACGTGGTATCTGTGGTTGTGGTCCTATCAGTTCCGACTACCAATACTTTTTTACTCATGTGTTTACATGGATAGATTTATTTATAGGTTCACTTGGTCCATTTGTTCTATTGCTTGTGTCCAATATTGTCCTCGTGAGAGAAGTGCTTACTTCCGTGAGAAACATACGTCACAGTCTAGCGGTTGGTCAGTCAATACACGTCACTGCACGTGAGAGTCAAGCCTCCTCCTTGTCAGTGACATTGATTGCGTTATCAGTCATGTTCTTGTTGTTGACCGGCCCCTTACGGGTGCTGATAATTGTATTCCCTTATGTTGGTTATCAAGAGGTTGGCCTAGAGGCCACTTATTTTCTGCTTTTCTATTTTGTACTTTACATACTATTCTCTGCAAACAGTGCTGTTAACTTTTATCTCTATTGTCTAACTGGAATGAAGTTTAGAAAAGAAGTTTTGAAACTTTTGTGTAATGTAAAAAAATAAAAAGTGAAAGGACTATGAGAGACAAATTTTTAATGAAACTAGTTTGGAATCTCTTATTTCGGAGAAAGATCCATCAGGGTTAGTTTTGCCTTCGACGGAACAATTCTTACATAGCAAATTGTGGAGCGGAAGATGTTGGGAGAAACAGACTTTTTTCTATTTTAAAGGGTCACTAATATTTGAACGTGTGGATATTTTATCACTTATCTTTTGGGTGAGTTCAAAGATAGCAAATCATGTGCAATAACGACACAGCTACCTTTATTATTATCTAGCATTATATGCGAATGTGTTATGAACTAATTAGTCCTTCACGAATGAAATTACCTAGTTGTGATTTTAGTATATTTACTCAAGAATCTTGTTAAATATTGTCGTGTTCATCACGCAAATGAGGAGCTCATTATTTTCAATCAGTCATGTTCGCTGTTCTATTCATTCGATCACTTTTAAACGATGAAACAGACATGAAACTGGTTTTTTTCAAGTTTGTGATTTTAATCAGAATGTTTATAGAACATTTTTTTATGTTTGTTAAAATATTTCGTACAAAGATCGACTAATCTATATTATTTAAAAAAAAATAAAGCTCTCAATACTGAAAACATTCAATGTTTGGAGTGCCTGATTTATAAGCAAGCCAATATGCAATGTGTTATTCAAAGTAAATATACTAATAACCAGCTTAATTAATCTAGTAATCAATTAATAGAAGAGCCTTCGCATGAGTAGAAGGAATGATTGATGGCGAAAAGTTGTTCCTTGAAGATCAGCAATATCAGTTCGTTCTGAAAAGATGTGTCTTAAGATGAGAATTAAAGGGTTTGTAAAGACAAAATAAAACTTCTTAGAATCTCGTAAAGAGTAGGATCAGTTTGAATCTACTCTATTTTCATATTTCTTTATGTGGAAAAAGTTAAATAATTTATATGATGTTGTGTTTGATAAGAGAAATTACACGGGTCTCTTTCGTTTGCTTAAACGAAGTCTCGTCCTCCGATGACATCAACTCGATGCCATTGGGAGCTGATGCAATGATATGATGGACATTGTTCATAGACATCTTGATTGTTATCACTAATATATGTAACTAATCCAATTAGCGACACACCACTAATCACTTGAGTTCAAATCAATGACCGACACTTCCTCTACCTCGCTGAAGTCACACAGTACATCACAGCCTTATCAACCCCGTCACCGCATTTACTATATCTTTTAAATGTGGAAAGGGAATCAGAGTGACAAAGGCTGACAGGTAATCCGTTCCAAGTTGATGAGACATCGTAGGAGAAAGAGCTCTGTTATGCCCTAGTAATTATCCTCAGCTAACAAGGATTTTTCGTTCTTTCCATCATCCTAATTTTTTTATTCTCTCCCTCTCTCTTTCTCCATGGAGACATAACTTCCTCTGTCTCCCACCAAAGGGTAAGGCAACAATGAAAAGAACATAAAAGAATGGCTAGAAAAATTAGAAAACGAATGGGGTATGATGACTATAATGTGAACATGGTTATTAGATTGTGAAGCAGATTAGTTTTCATCGTATTTCACACTATTTTCCTTCCCATACCTGCCTGCCCCCCTTTAGTGTATGTGTTGGTGAGGTGGAGTCAGGGGTACGTTACTAACGGGTAGGTACTCCACTAGAGTTGTGAGTGATACTGAGGATAGACGCAATCAGCATATTGCTTCCTACAGTACCTTCATACTTCAACCAATCAGTGCTCATCATGAAAACACACGACACACGTGCACGTGGACTGGCCTGTGTCTGAGTTACTGAGGTGACAGCCCCAGGAGCCGGGTCCACACAGAGTAGAGATGTCCAGCCTGAGGTCTGATACATCAACAACAGGAACAACCGATGAACTGCTGTTGGCTCTTTGTTTCACCACAGCTAAACCTTGGAAGTGGTACGATTTTTTTTCAAACCACATTGACTGTTGACGGAAAATGATGCATGAAGTATGTTTTATTTAATTAACATTTTATAAATTCTAATACAAATCAAGAAATAAAACGGGACAAACTGAGGTACAAGTTAAGCAGTGGATTGGAGCAAATTAACAAGTGTAGAGGACCGAATTCAGACTTTTTTTTTAAAAGTGCATCCTTTATCAGAAAACTGTATTACTAATTTTAATTGGATAAAATGTTTATTTAAAGAGATTTTATTAAATTAAAAAAATTAAAATCCATGCTATGTCCATTCATCATTTTTATACCTATGCAGGTTTCTGCGCCCTCTCCTACCATCGTTGACGCTTTCTTAGCCTGTCCTACCTTCACCACACCTGTACGGGCACAGAAGCTCATAGGGTTGAGAGAATTATTTATCGGTAAGTTACAATGAATCCTACAGCAGACCAGCTATGAATGCAATTCTTAACATATTACTCCATTCGGATATGTGAGCACTGAATGCGATAACCGTTGTGGTT
>SRHC01003420.1:97617-144058 GCA_004794325.1 Pomacea maculata | reverse complement strand
ACATTCACAACACATCCTAGACATCAAGAGGTCAACTCTACAAACTGTGTGACACCTGTTCAACTTCTAAACACCACGCACAGAGAAACCTTTGTCTGAACGACAAATGGAAGGCTGAGAATCTGTAACATTTTATACTTTCTCTCATCTCTTCCCCTCACAAGAATTGTCTTAGTCACGTCTATATAAAATGAAAAAAAAAACAAAAAAAAAAAACACGAGTCAGTTTCTTGAGAGAAAATGCATTGTTTTCATATAAAAGGGAAAACTAGATCGGAAAAACAAAAATCATTTCCTGCTTTAGTACCGTTGAATACTTTTTAATGCAGTTTACCGACCATTTCTTTTTATTTTGTGCTATTTTTCGTATTTATCTCTGTAGAATATTTTTACTGGCTAAAAAACCTTTATAACTTAATCAAGGAGAAACATTCTTCAAAGTATTGTAGAGGAAAAGCAAGTATTAGATGTAAGAAACATATTTCACTCGGACTAAATAAAATCGTTTCAATGTCAGTGACGGAAATTTCTCAGGTTTCACGGAGTTGTGGCTCACGCCTCTAGTGACTCAATGCCAGTCTAATGGCACCATTGTAACAATTGTATACAAACCGTCTACAGAAACACAAGCTAATGTAGTCACAAGACTTTTATTACCCGCTGTCTGTCTTTGTGTTCCGTTGAACATTGCACGTGTAAATGTAGAATGTAAAAACACGGCACGTTTTCCATTTGATTCAATTTATTCGTAGGTGCAAACAGAAGACGACTTCCACCTGCTGCTTGAATATTTGTTGCTCTATTCACCCTGTCTTTAACAGACCACACTGCTGACAAATCTTACCTCCCCACTCCCCCCAATAGAAAAAAATTTTTTTTCTATGCCTTTCTTTTTTCACCTGAGTGATCTGACAACAGGGTGAGGCTGCCAGGAAAACAGACCTCGCCGCTGTTAGTCACGTGACTACGGCTGCATCATCCTCACACAGCGACGTCGGCAGGTAGTAGCAACAGGATAACGGAATTATCGAGTAAAGTTTTTCATTATACACAAAGTGTTAAATTCCTGGACATGTTCATTCTAAAATGTAACACCCTTGTAAATCCCTGAATTTGCTTTAAAGATAAATAAATTAGATGTATACGCGCCACATGCTCCCCTTATGGCACTTACAACTTACAAATTGCACGTTTACCAAAAATGTACATTTGTCGTCAATCAGCCCAAACAATCAACAAACACACAGTAAGTAAACAAAAAGGAATGGCGAAATGGCTTTGCAGGTTGGATTGAGAGAGCGTAAGACATGAGTTTTTGAAGACGGCTCAAATCACTCATTCGTCCCGTGACTGGTTCGAGTCGATAGGGGTTGGGGGGAGCACTTGGATAAAGGCGGCAGCAGACGAGACCCGCTACTCACGTGTTGTGGGCGGTAGTCAGCAGGTCCTCAGTCTCCTCCACGTTCGTAAAGCAGTTCTTCCTCTGACCTCGGCAACGTCCATCGCTCTCCACGTACAGTCCACGTTTTACATCCGTACAGCAGGATCTCTACCTGTACAGACTGTACTTTGTAGTGAACCTGATCATGCGACACGTGATCACTTGATATGTTTAACGGTATGATGACAGGTGACTACAGTCGGGTTGTCGGCAGCTGGTAAGGAATGTGACGATGAGTTGGTTGATTGAGTAGATAATGGTATAGAGGTCACCTCTGTCATTGGAACAATAATCACATGGGTAGAAGCACTAGAACCTGAACGACTGCTAGAACATGGGAAGGAATGAAAGATTGTGTCATCCTGCAGAAAGCACTTGAAATTAAGTTTAACACTTGACTGTAGGATGAGTGTCCTTCAACACAGGATGCTCCATGTAATTATTGTAAAAGCTTATGTTCCATATTTTTAACTTTTTATAACACTTACAGAAAATGTACTAACTGTATACAATTGTACACTCACACAGCTGTTAGATTGTGTGCATGTTTTATACGAGTTCTATCAAATGATCAAACTTTACATTAAAAAAGCAACACCAGCCCCGGGAAACTGGACCTGTGGGTTACAGGATGGAAGACCTGCTGACCTCGTCAACGTAATATTGCACGTGAACAAACAATATGTACAATCAACACACGACACACACTTACAATGTTCACTACACGGCTCACTAGCTTCCACTCTTCCCCGAACAACAGATTTGAAAACGTGTGATGTAAAGTACAACAAAATAATTATTTTACATACGTGCAAAAACATTCATACAAAAATTTAGATCATTGGTAGAAGGGAGTCCAAGTACTAACTGTGCGATGTTTTCTTCCAATATGACAGGTATGTTTCCATTAAACTTCCATTCATACTTACATGTATACACGCACCATCTTTGCTCTCAATTGTTACAACTTTCCTCCTACTGACAGTCTCTCCTCCGTCATTACATGTTGCGAGTTCGTGATCGTGGTGAAGAGAGGAGCATTCCTCCAGTCAACACACACAGATACACCGATTTACTTAATTTCAATGAAAATTTAAGTCATTTTTCGTTATTTATAAATTCTACACTAAACATTTTTCTTGTTGCTGTCTAAAAGATTCTGTTAATACGCTTACCATGACAATATCAAATTTATCATATTGTTTTATCATAACATTATGTTAATATCAATGTCTAACACTTTCTTCTGTTTGAAAGTTTGCTGTTGTTCTGCGTTTTCTGGTGCAGGGGAGATAAACATTGCACTTTCGCCAGTCACTTCTCTCAATATTTGTCTCCCTTTCACTTCTTTGTCTTCCTAGCAATTTCTTAGTTATTCGTGACAACGTTTATCCAAAGCTCATACGTTTAGTACATTTGATTACCTTGTTTATTATTATTCATTCAATTCATTCGTCTCCTTTGGAAACGGGCTAGTAACATTAACAACAGTCTTTGAGTCTTTGGCATTTTCTGTAACAAAATAGTTGAAGAAAAGCTCTCAAAATGGTTATAAAAAATTATCAGTATTTTAGCGTAATGCCTAAACCTTTTTGTCTTTTTTCTTTATAGACAAACCAGCGGACATGGGAACTGAAATTACCGAACACTCACTTCAATGGAGAAAGAGACAGAGAGAGATAACAAAAAGAAGTTTACTACTAATAATAACGAGTGTTTATACTGTATAGCGACTTTCCAAAGATCTGCTCAGAGCGCTTTACATAAATCATACATAAACTAAATCATCAACAACCATGTATTCACTTTCGCATGTAACAAACATGCTCACTTCTGCTACACACACTTATTCGTACAGAAAGTAAATTACAGACACACGTTATGCACGTACATGGTCAGGACAGGGTCACAGTGAAGTCTCTGTTCTAAAACGATGTTTCTTAAAGACCAACCTGAACGGTTTGCGTTTTTTTCAGATGTCAGTAGATATAGGCGATATAAAACTAACCTGCAACTTTCAGCCACCAAAGCCCATCCGTTGAATAATTATCCGCTGAGATTCGCACCTGTGATCAACGAGCGCCGCTAACAGTGAATTACGTCACGCTAGTGCACCATTCACACGGTTGCCTGCTGTCAACATCAATCACAGAGAGAGAGAGAAGGAAAGAGAGAAAGAATAAGCGAAAGATTATTCGAAAGGTAACTGTGTGGATTCCTCGTGGTTCTGAACAACTGCTTCTTCAGCACGAGCAATGTAGCCTTTCAACATCCGAATAACCCGAACTGTCGCCGTGATTGGAGTTGACGGATGTCAATGTTGTGAATTGTTGCTGACCCGGTCAGTCATAGGACATACCTTATAGTAAATACATTTAATACAATGAAATGTTTGATGCGGAGACAACAACACGAAAGCAGCAAGACTATCAGGCCAACTAGCAACTAGCTACCAGGTTTGATTGTAACCATAACTCGGCATGGTCTCCAGACAGACAATTGTGTGACCTGAGAAACCACAAGCAAGGGGAAGCACAGTCATTACTCGTACCATTGGAGAGACAAGCACCTTCAAACATTGCTTTTTTCCCTCTCTCTGACTATATTTATAAAATCCATCAGTACAGTTTCGTACACATATTTACAGCGGTTAGTCAAAGCTGTCTTTGCACTACAGTAAATAAATGATTTTTTCAATGACTACTGATTATTAACACCATAACTGGGTTAAAATATTTATTTCTAAGCGATTGATAGAAACATTATCCATTGTTGATCAAGGGATAGGTTTTTTAAATAAAACTCTTATAACAATGAATAAAGCAAATGCTTTGAGTAGTCATAGATAATCTGCGGCATCAGAAATTATTACAGGATATGTCGGGAGCGTGGCGGCAAGGAAAGGCTCTCTATACACACACAAGAAAGAGGGAGCACGAATACTGACGACAAAAGAGAGTGCTGGAGGTTCTGTCAATTGAATTTCAAAAATCAGTCTACCAGTTTATTTTGGCTTTTTAGTCCTTTCTCACTTTGAACATCGTTAGGTACAATTTAAAGATTCTCATCCGATAATTAAACGTAGACGCAAGTTACAGCCTATGTTACACCGAGGATTTCATTGTATAGTCAGTTCATTACAGAGTTTTCTGTTAGACAACATTTTGACACATCTGAGGTTTGATCATAGAAGTATCGGGATGTAAATAATTTGTCTCACATCTACCTGAAAGTGTCGTTTCTGTCAGGGGAATAGGTTTAATCATTGAAATCGGAAGCAAAGGGCAAAGTCTTCACACGCACAAGTCTTACTTCTTGCATCAAGAGCGGTATGCTAATAGAGACGAGTGAGAGAAATTCGCGTGCTTCTAGCAAACACAGGTGATTTTTTTCAGCTAGATTTTAAAAAATATTTAAGAATTGTAATTAGATAAAGGACATTTCCCACCTTTGTCTTCCTAACACCTAGCAGCATTAAAAATAAATTCCTATTTGAAAGCATATATGTGTACATCAACATATACTAGTGTTGGATGTGCGTGACTTTGGGCTGAAAAGCCCGCGATCAAATGTTTTTAAATATCTATAAATAATAACCTTTAATAAAGACATTACAAAGTACCCGATTGGTTCACATTTCAGCAGTTAAAGGGAAGTAGTCCATGCTAGAACAAATCCTGACTGTACCAGGAGTTTTCTCCCTTTAGTATTTATTCATGAATGCACATTTGTTATGGGAGGGGGAACAGAATAACAAAATCAGAATAACAATAACTATTTAACAGCTTATGGCAGCGTCAACTGTTTTTAAAAATGGAAAACAGTTAAAATCGTCGTGAAATCCGTAGAAAGTAAGATGAGTTGTTGGAGTTGGGCTTAATGTTGTAAAACGGAGTTTCAATATTAATCGACAATAAAACATTTTATAGATTTTTTTGTGGTCATGTTTGTGTGTGTTACGTACTCATCTTAAGGCTAGCAGAAACAAACGAGCGCCCGGTGGACAGTTAGAGCCGTCCTTTCCAAATAGCCACAATCGCACTTAATTTTATAATATAATCACCATGTGTACAAGTAATCTTTTTCTTTTAAATTCTACGAGTTCTTATACTTATGTTAAACTTTACTTTGTATACTTCGCTACTTTTGCTAAAATGAAAATGAATAACTTGTTAACATTTTGAAAAAAATATCTTATAGTTCTTCAGAGTTTAAACATGTCAGGCTTTTGGGTGGTTTGATGGTGTCAGTTTTGTATTAGAGAAAATATTTGATATACATAATGAGATGTATTCATTTATAGACAGATATTGTAGAGGATCTATGAAAGCAGTTATCGTGTACAAAAAAGTAAGAACAGGAAATCAGACATTTTTGAAGCAATGGCTATTGTTTACTAAACAAATAAAGACGACAACAACACGGGCTGAGAGGTGACTTTTGTGAGAGTGAGGGGAACACGATATCATAAATGTCTGTGTTTCAGAAATAATATCTCGTAGTAACGAAACAGATTGTGATATTTAATAAACAAACCAAAATAAACTGGATGAACTGAGAAAACCAAATATCGGCACAGCGGGATGTGTCATAATCGCACAGTATATATGTAATGTGATTGAAATTGTTATCATAAGATTAAGATACAATTAATCACAGCTTCAGTGATATATCAAAGACCACTTTTTAAAACTACATTGACAACAAAATAGAAAAGAAATAAAAAGGAGGCTCCCCAAACAAGTTGTTTAACTGAGTGTGGCTAGTGTATGTTTGGTATACAAGTGTGTGTGTTTGCTATTACCTGTGTGTGTAAAAATATAAGTGAACGTGGGGCAATGACTATATTGTAAGTAAATCAAACACTTATCAAACTCAAAGATACTAACACCAAAGGACCAGACAGCATCAACAACTAAATCCTAAAGTTCTCAGCACTAGCTATTACTGAAAGCCTGACCTACCTGGATATCCTCTTTATTGATAAATCTTACCTTCCAACGAACATTAAACAAGCGAAAGTTATGCCAATACATAAATCAGGTGATCCAAGTGACCCAACAAATTATCGTCCAATCTCAATCCTATTACCTCTCTCAAAACCCTTAGAAAAACACATTCATAAGCACCTGCAAGAGCACCTTATTGTTCCCTTAAGAAAGGTGGAAGGCCTGCTCAGTAAATTGACGATGACCGCGACTTAAAGTTTCTGAACATATATAAATGCTTACTACTTACATAAATTCTTTGCATCCAGGCGTCTATGCATTAATTGCAGCAGGAAATCAGTTAAGCAGGTAAATGAAATGAAAATATTAAGGGTCAGAAAGGCTGAAAACAAACCAAAAATATGAAAGGAAAAAATCAACAGGAAAAGACTAATCCAAGTAACCAGTTTTAGCTCCTTTTTGCATTGCAACCAAATTAAACTCTCTTATAGAATGCACTCTGTTTCATTCATGCTTTTAACTATTTAATATTTTAACCTTTGTCACTCTGTTCTCAACAGAAAAGAGAAAGGCATAATTCGTTATTTAATTCATTTTTTAAATCCTAAATTTTCATTTAAAGTGAACCCCTCCCTCAAAAACCAATAAAAAAGCTAAAAGAGATTCTGTCTAGTATAAGACATTAAATCATTAACTACCACTATTCACTGTGAGAGCTGTGGCTCACAGCGGGACTTCGTCTTGTATCAAACAGCGGAAACTTTAAATGGTTGAGAATAGAAAAGTAGAGAGAAAAACGAAATAACACTTTCCTGCTTTGTGTTTGCTTGTTACAGTTTGCTTTAAAATATTTTATTGCTGCCTTGATGTGGAGTTAAAAGACTCAGAGAAAAATATCAGGTTACATGCCACGTAGATTTTTCTGAAAAGAAAGAAGAGCAAATGATTTTGTAAGCACGCACACTATTCTAAAATTTAAAAATTCTTATCAAAGTTTAGATTAAACTAAAAAAAGTTTAAATAGAAAATTAAGTTCCAAAACTTCTATAAAGGTATTTTGTTACAGAAACGGGAAAAGTTTTTTCTTTGTTATTTTTTTCTACTTTCAAAAGCGTAATGTTATTTTTTTAGAAGCCACACCCTGGAGGAAGGATAAATAGCACGAACATCGGTCGTTTCTCTTCCGAGGGAAATCTTTTACGAGCAGGACTTAGTTGTTTGGTGTCGAAGAAAACAAACCTTTGTTTGGACCTTATGAAAATCGCCTTTAAACTTATTTTACCGTTATTGAGCCATTACTAGTTCTTATCTCTTGTAAAAGTAATAATAGAAACAAGCTGTGGAAGATGTGCTAAACTGTGTGTTTACGGGGTAAATGTGAAATGAATAATTCCATCTCGAGGTATTGACCTATTTTAATGACTGAAAATACAACATAAAACCAACTTTTCGTAAAGCTACATGACACTGTGCGGTAACTGTATTCTTCATTGTTCTCCTTGCTGAGCCTCAACAACATCAGTGAATGAGCTGCACTCTGAGGTCGCAAAAAGCAGAACTCGTCCTCTCCTCTCAAAGCTCGCTTGAACTCGCTGCCGATGGAATGGAGAGCAGAGGAAGAAACTAACACTTGTGACAGAATAAAACGCAGAAATTTATGCCAGTAGGAGTATTTTTTTCCTATTACTGACAGAATTTAAAAGGCCAAATGAAGAAAAAAAATTGTCATTCTTCGTTTAAGTTACTCGAGTCAACATTTTAAGGAAAGAGAGACAAGACTAAGACAGATTATAGGAAATACAATCAAAACAATACGTTTGCAGGTGAGCACTCAAAGCCGACATTTACCCACTGAGGTATGAAACCACCTACATTTTATAGTAAACAAACAATAAGGTAACAGAGGAAAACCAACAGAGGAACGGGCAAGAATTGATTGGAATATGATCACCAAAGTTAACTCTCTCGTGCCTGAGATCACAGAAGCACGTACATACTTGCCTGGGATAAATACGACAATAGTCGATCAGGAATATTTCGCTTACAATGATTTCAAGAGAATAATAAGAATTTTTTGGGATGTGTATCTGCAAATCCTTTTCGTGATAGGAGTATTCAGCAATGTTATGATCATTGTGATTACATTCAGGCTCCGGAAGAGTCAATCAAACATCCACATCTCGTTTCTCTCCCTTGCGATATCAGATCTTTGTTATCTTTGCTCAGATACATTTGTAGGCGTGCTTGGGATCTACGACATTCCCGTATTATTACTGTCTGTGGTGTGTAAAATTACTACATTTGTCGCATTTTCTGCTTGGACCTTCAGTAAGCTGCTAGTAGCATTCATAGCCAGTCACCGCGCCCTGGCCGTCACGTGGCCACACCGTGTTAGTGCGCTGGTCACGAAAACACGAAACTTGCTCATCATCGGAATTCTTTTAGTAATTAGCATGAGCGTCCAAGCTCATGTGCTGTACGGGTATAACATTGTTACAAGGTATGAGATCGAGACAAATATTTCGGTTGCAGTTACATGTAGTCCATCTGAGCCAGGGTACCATCCATTTCTTGAACACTATTGGTCGTGGACAAGTAATATAGTCTTAGATGGGGTTCCTCTGATTGTGCTGCTACTCAGTAATGTGATTCTGGTTTCGAAGATGTTCTCGAGTGTAAGAGAAGCACAAAAAGTTGTGGCACTTCGTGAAGGGAGTCACATGAGCATGCGCAGTGAGAGTGCTCATCATCTGCTGGGCTCTGTCCTTGCCGTGTCCATTTGTTTCTTCATTACTTCTTTGCCAAATTTTCTCTTAACAATGTTGTACTTTTGTGTGTTTCCACACATGGACTTGCAACTGTTCCCAACTGTCCATATTGTGACGTCATTCATAGAGGTATTGTTCACTCTTCGCTTTATTCTCAACTTCTTTCTTTTTATTCTGACAGGTTTCCGATACAGACAGGAGGTCAATAAAATGCTCTGTAGGATGTGCTTAAAGTCACATTAAGCTTTATGTTGATAAGATTTTGTGCAATTATGGTAAGTATGGAAGAAGACTCGGGTTACCTGTAACTTAAAGTCTACAAACAGTATTCGTGGCGGAAGAATGGTTTACTTCACCTTTAAACTTACATTTGTACTCAAATAGTGATTTATGTGTCAGGTCTCAAATCATTTTCTTATTCGGTCAGTCCCAATCTGTCGTGGTTCATGCAGTGGGTGTTATAATTAAAAGCCGATCTACCACGAACTCCTATTGCGTGTTGTTGATTGGTCATTTAGCTCTTGTTATTAAAATGGCCAAGCACATTAAAATAGCTGCTCCTTTGTGCTTGAAAGGTGTTTCAGAAGAACAATGAAGAGTCGAGATGCATTTGTGTTCTTTGCAAGCAAGAATTTGGAGCTTTCCACACGTTAAACACTGATGAAACGGAGAAGTAGACTTTCTGCATAATAGTGAAAATTATGTACTTCTGTTTGTATATATATGTAATAACTATAATACGTGTGAACTTGAGATTGATATATTTTAAATGTGTATATCAATCTTGATATATGCACTTTGAGAAATAATGATATGGGCATCTCTATCGACAGTTCCTGTATTACCCCTTCTTTTTGTTTTCTGTAAGTAATGATAGATCGGATAAAAGAATGGTGGTGGTGGTGGTGGTGGTGGTGATGATGATGAACCTGAGAAGGAAAAGAACAATGTTGTTTAAGATACCAGCCGCGAAAATTGTCCTTGCCGGTAACGAGAGATGACATGATAATAACAATGAGAGAGGAGAGGATGTCAATGACCCCACTGTCAGCTTTTGTAGCATGCAGGAGTAGGAAACTGTATATCGGCCATCGTATGTGATAATGAGTGACAAACACAATAGAACCTCTAGTTTGATTTTTCAATCTGCTACAGTGAGGTAACATGAACTAAGTGTCTGTCCAATACATTTAAATTCCGACATGCGAAGAATCAATCCGTTGAATGTAGTAAAAATTCTCTGCTTCAGATAGTAAGATCAGGTCATCAGCAGCACTGATGGTAAACAGTTTACCGACATTACTGACAGTTAGAAATAAAAGCATATATGTTTTAAAACTTGTTTTACTTTAGAAGATCGCCAGTTGATGAGTTAAGAATGTAAGTATTCAATCAGGATAAAAGCAAGAAAAAGACAGCATGATACTCACAGAACAGACACCAGGAGGACACAAATACCGACCTGACAAACTTGAGTACTGGACAGTGCAGTAGAAAGAACATTCATTCAGTATTTTTTTCTTGATTTTAAATTCTCGTGAACGTTTTTATCAGACGCGGAAAAAGATTGTTTATAACAAACTGAAAATGTGTCATAGACGCAGATTAGCTGAAATATTTGGAGCTTATACTTGGCTGAGGTTTTAAGTTTACATTCATTACGGTCTTCTTGGGAGACATTTCGATAATTTAGAGGCTTAACATTAATAGTCTACATGTAGAAATTAGCGATGTTTTTACACAATCTGGTGTAGCTTTTGTTGTATGACACCTGTATAACATACTTAATTCGTAGGAGTAGATGACTAACGGCGTGTTCACCCTGACAAATGTAACTTTCTGTATTAGAGACTTCATGATACAAAAGGTAGATAAGACCAGATATCATGGTCGTTTATAACAAGTAGAATTAAAGAATTTGTATTTGTTGATCTCAGCATACCTCTAGTGATTAGCGCTCAGTGCTTACTTTGGTTGAACAATGGAATTAATGAAAGATGGCGTCGTTCTTGACGGGAAAGAAAATGGTGTTTGCAATGGTGCTATCAGAGTTATTTCTCCTTAGGTGACAGCAGTCTGCGGCACTCACCTTCTGCTCCACAAGACTGTGGTTCACTTCACAATTTAAAGGTGCATTGGACGTGCACGACTATATGAGAAATCATACATTAACCTGTTAATAGCAGAATGAACTTTTACGAGTAAAGCGAAATGAACAGAATGGTGGAAAGGACCGTGGTGACGGAGGTAGTGTTATAGTGGAAGAGGGAATAACGACCATTAATCAGACGCAGTCGCCTTTGTTGTCGTCACGGGCTCAAGGTCCCTGAACCTCCGTCAGATCGAGTCCACAATAACCCTTGTCAAACTTTAAATACATTTAAGTGCACATAAAATGATCCCCAGCGCACTCAGAAGACATTCTAGCAAATAAGCTAGACAAAAAATGACAAACTTGTAAACTCACTGCCTCCATCTTTATATATATATAGAGAAAGATACAAGTTATATTTGCACGCGTTTTCTCTTGTCTAATATTTTGGAGCAAAAGACTTTATGGAACATTGGCATTGTTTACAATACTCCTTAAATACTGTAATATCGTTATACCTTCGAAAGTAGAGCATCGGTTGTTATCATTTTTATGTAAATTTATTATACTTCCAAGCTTGCAAAATCGCAAAGTACAAAACTATTTTTCACCAAAACTTCTGTCTGCTCTTAACGTCTCAGAGAATCTCACACATGCGCAGTGAGTGATGACGTAAGCACCAGGAGAAGACCTCAGTCAGGAGCCTGCCTCGTGCATCCGGGCCTTGTGCCGCTTTCATAATTTCACGTCAACGCCGTCTAGCGATTGTCGCCAACTTCAGTTTAGAGGCTCAAGATAGTTTCCACGAGTTACCGAGAAATCTGAAATGTTGCCAGCAGTGGGCACTGAACACAGAGCAGAGACAGAGACAGGTAACTGTTGATGACTAGTGACCACGATGTGGTTTGTTTACAATATTTTACAAAAGAATGCAAGTCGACACAGTATCGTATTTGTAAGGAATATGCTTATCTACCTCATCTTATACTGGGGATGTCCTTACATTATTTTGTTTTGGTGAAGGAAACAGCGTACAACCTTGTAGACTCACTATTTAAAACTTTCACACTACTCACAACACGTTGTGTCTACACACTACTCAAATAACACGAAATATAACTTGTTTTAGTCAGAAATGGTTATCAGTACTATTAAAAGTTCACTATCTTACCAAAGATTTAATTTTTGTTTTAATTTGTGATCTTCAGTGAGCATTTACTGAATGAATGGAAATAAAGAGGTGAAAAGTTATAATTGACGTTTTCGTCGTCCTTTTTATTACGTGATGGATGAAATATTTGTTTGCGGGTAATTGGTTTAAACAAGATAATTGTTTTGTGTTGTGCATTAGGGCGCCATAACTAACTAACTGTTGTAGCTACATAGACACTAATGTAGTCCTGTTTGTTCACAGGCAACACATTTTTGCTTTTTGTGCTCGTCAGACAAATTTCGAAAGCCTCAAGTCACATCGTTATTTTGTTTTGTCGCTGAATCAAGTCAGTAAAAAAGGTGTGACACTTTTATGTGCAAAGGTCTTAGATATTCGTTTTATATTTTTGATGTATAGAAATTTCCACATTTAACTGAGGCCAAACACCAGACACTTGGTAGATGTATTTGCTCCTCGCTTGCTGTCGTCCTTGGTCTGACTACTTATGTTCATTATTTCACGACTGGCTTTGGTTTAGGTCTTGAACGAAACCTGAAATCACAGGTTTGCCTCAACTGCTGATAACGTATAGCATCCGGTTCGCACCATACCGAGTATACAGAGATAGCTGTCTACAAGACATACTCAGCATGCGACACAAGCTGTCCTGACTGTCCTGTAGTCTGTCACCTCATACTCAGTCTAGTGACCAGAGAGTTAAATTCCTTGTTAGTGTAGAGCAGTGAACGTTGAGTAACCTGCAACGCCATTTCCTCATTCCTTTTTGTTTACTTACTGTGTGTTTGCTGACTGTTTGGGCTGATTGACGACAAATGTGTTTAAATACATTTTTTGTAGACGTGCACATTTGAAGACTGAACGAGCTGATAAATGGAATAAAATTCTAGAATGTATTTTTCATTAATGGCTGGATGTTTTGAATGTTTAAATGAATGCAAGACAAATCGGAATACAGAAGCGTTGAATTGTTATATCTTCTTCTGTTTGTACTTCGACTACATAATCTTATTCCATAGAAAGACGTGTGCGTATAAGTATTTACTAAATACCATGAGGTGAGCGTGCTCTGTTCTCCTGGCAGCCTCCCCCTGGTGAGAGATCATTCAGGAATAAAGGAAACGCCTTTTAATTCATTGGGGGAAGGAGGAGGTAAGATTTATCAGCAGTGTGGTGCGGAAACAATACAATAAGACAAGCAACAAATATTCAAGCAGCAGGTGGAAGTCGTCTTCTGTTTGCACCTATGAATTATAATTGAAAAACGTGCCGTGTTTTTGCATTCAACATTTACACGTGCAATGTTCAACGGAACACAAAGAAAGACAGCGGATAATACCTTTTAGTACATTTTAGTGACTTATTAAAAAATGTGTACTTATTTTATGTTAAACTGTTTTGGCTTTCTGTTTTGTTTTGCTGTCGATCTTTATCATGCAGTTCTTCCAGTCGAAAAGCTTCTCAGTTTCGGTTTCCGACGATAATTTCTCCTGATGCTTTTGCCTCTTCTTTTGTCTTTTTTCTTTGCGTTGCTGTTTCCCCCACCTGTGTCAGATAGTCGAGTGTCGTTGCAATGTGACGGTTAATCAAGCAGACGGCGATGTGACTGACTGACGAGCCGCATTCTTCTTCTACATGCTTTCTGTACACCAGGGTTTATCATCTTTCCAATTTACTTTGAGACTTTATTCCCTTCTTGTAGTCCGTATTAGGGGAGTTAACCTATAGTTTACTGGTCTTAGTGCAGTAGTTACTTATCTCCCCTAGTTAAATTATTTTACTCCCTGTGGACTGCTAGAAAGGATTTCATATTGCATTGTCACCTGAAACAAGTAAATGGTGAACATCAAATAATTATTTTGTTCTACTTTAGATCACACGTTTTCAAGTCTTTTGTCGAAGAGAAGACGGCAACGGGGCCCGTGAGCCGTGTGGTGAACATTATAAGTGACTGTCGAATGTTTATTGTACATATTGTAAAAGTGCAATATTAAGTTTACAAGGTCTTCAACACTTGCATCCTGTCACCCGCGGGCCCACATCCCGGGGGCTGGTGTTGCCGGTTTAACGTAAAGTTTGAACTAGAGAATAGATGACTGCTAGACGATGCCTGTTCATCGTTCAGTTTACAATGTGTGCAGTCATTACCTTCACGTGCCGCATCACCGCTGACTTATTTCTAGGACACCGCCAGGTGCAGCAGTCTGCAAGGTAACTAGATCATGACGTCATTTGCCATGGCTTCTGTTGTTGTTTATTTTAAGTTGGTGTCTACCACTCCGTTCAGAGATGACATAACAACTATTCACACTGTATATCTCATTCAATAAAAAAGGATAATTTGATAAAACTCGTATAACAGCTGTGTGAGTGTACATTTGTATTTGAATGTTTTATAAAAAGTAAAAAATATGGAACATAAGAATAGAATGTAGCAACACAGCTGTGGTGCGCGTTTCTCAAACTCTTATGCAACTGATTGTAAGTTTGCTGAGTGTCTGTACACTCCCAGTCGATTCTCCCTACTACAGGATATGTTGATATCTACTTTATCTAGAGAAGACTGTTGTGAATGTTTGAATGAATGAAAGACAAATCGGATTACAGAAGCATTTGAGTGTTATATTTTCTTCTCTTTGCACTTAGGACTTCTTAATCTGATTCCACAAAAAAAAGTTTGCGTGTAAGTAATTTGTAAATGCATGTGGGGCGTAAACATCTTTATTTATCTTTAAAACTAATTCAGGTATGTACAAGGGTGTTACGTTTTAGAATGAACATGTCCAGGAATTAAAGACTGTTTAGTGAAAAACTTTAATCATCGATAATTACGAGGTAAAAGACGAGCCTGTTGCTGCCTGCCGACGTCGCTGTGTGAAGTTGCTGCAGCCTTATTCACGTGACTAACAGAAGCGAGGTCTGTTCTCTTGGCAGCCTCCCCCTGGTGTGAGATCACTCAGGAATAGAAGAAACGCCTACAAATGTGTTCTCTATTGAAGGGGTGGGGTGGAGATAAGATTTCTCAGCAGTGCGGCCTGTAAAAGATAGGGTGAATAGAGCAACAAATATTCAAGCAGCAGGTGGAAGTCGTTTTTAGTTTCAACCTACGAATTGAATTTTACATTTACACGTGAAATTTTAAACAGAACACAAAGAAAGACAGCGGGTAATAAAAGTCTTGTGACTACATTAGCTTGTGTTTTTGTAGACGGTTTCTATACAATTGTTACAATGGTGCCATTAGACTGGCATTGAGTCACTAGAGGCGTGAGCCACAACTCCGTGAAACCTGAGAAATTTCCGTCACTGACATTGAAACGATTTAATTTAGTCCGAGTGAAAAATGTTTCTTGCATCTAATACTTGCGTTTACTCTATAAGACTTTGAAGATAGTTTTTCCTTGATTAACTAAAGATCGTATTATAGTTGGTAAAAATAATTCTAGAGAACGAAGGAAGAAAAAGAGTAAAAAAAGAAAGTCTTGTCACATGCGTTAGAGAGAAATGGGGGGGGGGGGGATTGTGTTGGAAGGCGTTAAACAGTACTGATGAATTAAATTATTTTTCTTTTTTAGATGTAGTTTTCCATTTTACACGCACAAAATATATTTTAACCTTAAAAACCAATAGATTTTTATTTGTTTTATATTTATGTGTACGTGATAAAGGCAGTTTGTGCGAGTGGAAGAGTTGAAAAGAGTGTATAAATTGTTACAGATGCTAAGCCTTCCATTTGTCGTTCAGACAAAGGCTTCTCTGTGCGTGGTGTTTAGAAGTTGAACAGGTGTCACACAGTTTGTAGAGTTGACCTCTTGATGTCTCGGATGTGTTGTGAATGTTGCAGACTATCATTCTCTATAAACTGCGTGTTGTTTACATCACAGGGGTCGAGTGATACCAAGCGGACACAGTGACTTTTAAAATCTTAATTTTGTTTCATATTTTTTAAAACAAACTCTAGGCTAGAGATCAGATTATTCTTACAAATGTAGGTGTCAAATAGCATACTGAATAGAAATTAAACACAAACAGCAATCCATACTGTAAAAAGATATTAACAATTTATTTTGAAATGTTTGCGCGTAAATCAAATAAATCACATATTCTGAACTGGTTTTAATTACAACCAACAGTCCGAGTCCGCTTTAAGAAGCTTTTCTTTTCTTTTCTGGAGATCAAGCAGACCAGAAGCTGAAAAGGCCCGAGGAAGTATTCACACCACTGGTAAAACAGATTTTATCAGAAAAGACAGTCTGCGTGTTAAGTGAGAGAAAAGTTAAACTTGTTGAAATAGTTCTTACTTTAGGTGTATCATCTACAATAGGTAACGTCCACAGAAGTTAGGAAAGAAGAATGTCAGAAGAAGAAGTAGAAAACAGTTCTCTTTACGTTACTGAAATTATATATGTAATATCTTCCAAAGACCTACAACGATATTTGAATCACATAAATCTCTTGAGAAAATTGTCCCTCGCTGTTGGAGTGCTTGGTGTGGTTTATCTTGTTTTCGGAATGTTCAACAACATCATGGTAGTGGTTTTATTTTATCGTCTGCGTCAGAGACGATCATCAATCGACATTTTCATACTGTCCCTTGCTTTGTTTGATATCATAATTGTCGGCGGGCGCTGTTTGTTTTCATTCTTACTGGTAAGGAAATTCGGTGATGAGAATGTAAAATGCAAGATTCCCAGTTTCATAAATGCAGTCTGTGAGACATACTGTTTTTGGACAATAACTTTTATTGCCTGTCATCGTGCTCTAGCCATCGTCTGGCCACATCGTGTTAACTCCCTGATCACTAGACGCAAATCTGTTAAGATTATTGGAGTGATAATTGTAGTCAGCCTTCTGTATGAATCACACAGGTTGTATGCACTTAACTCAATAGCTTACACCTATGAAAATATACCAATGGAGACTTTAGCTTGTGGTTTTACTGACCGGATGTACATTATAATATTTCAGAACTTCCTGAGAATTTTACGCCCAGTAACACATTTCACGATACCTATGACAGTCATCGTCATCAGCAATGTGATTATGTTACGACACATGTTAAGTTCTGCTAAACGATCGCAAAATGTTGGGTTATCGGGTGAAGACATAAACGTGGCGATACGCAAAGACCAGACGAGGAAAGTTCAAAAAACAGTCATCGCCATATCCTTGTGTTTGGTCATTGTCACTCTACCACAAATTCCTTTTTTCTTTCTTACTGGTAGCCCCAAACTAAAGCAAACAGAAACAACAGTGCATTTTACTTGGCCTGTGGTTGTTATTATAGTTTCCTTTATTGGTGAGCTTCGTTCACAAATGAATTTTTTAATGTTATGCCTCACGGGATCAAAGTACAGGCAGGAGGCCAAGAAAACACTGTTGTGGTTTTGTCGTTGGTGTCGGCTTTGCTCGTCGTCGCATTGACATCGTGGATGCTAAACAGGGGGTAACCTTACAGAGCAAAAATAGAGTTTGATTTACCTAGAAAGAGTGGAGGTTTTTCTTGGTTGACTACTTGAGACTATATTTGTGCTGTTTAGTAAAAAAAAAATTATTAAATATTATACACTGATTTGTAGATAAAAAAACTGAATTTAATGAAAGAAAGAAAAAAACCAAGAAGAATATAAAATTTTTGCTTCGATATAAAAGTTAAACTGCGATAGTCTCTCCTTCAAAGAAAGCTTGAAGACGATACTGGCTGTGTTAAGAGAAATATGTTTTCCATCGTGTGCCCTACAGTTTACATAGTATACACACAAAACTGGGCTAAAATTATTCAAATATTTTCGTAACATTCGAAGCTTGACTATCATCAGAATTTACTCTTTTATACTTGCAGTGGCGTCTATCTGTAGGTTTGTTTACGTTTATTAATTTTTAACCATAAAAACTAACTTTTCTTTTCAAGCACAACCTCTCTACAACACAAGCGCTGTTAGGACAGTTTCTCATGCAATCTTCGTTTTCACGCTTATTCCACTCTTTCCTGTTTAGAGTGGGACAAGTGTATTTGTCAAAGTCAGCATATCTATCAAGAGTCACCTGGAGAGTTTACGAGTATAAATTGTTTTACTCGCAGATTGACCTATTAGGCACAATATTGATCGATAGTTCGATATTCCGGTAACTGTTTAGAAACGCTCCACAAGCAGCGGAAGTGTCTGATGACGAAAGCAGTGTATCAATAAAATGGCCAGCAGTAATGAGTGAAACGTGATTCTATTAAAACTTGCTAAGTGACTTTACCTCTGTAGACTATTTTGCTGCATTAATAAGATTTGATAACATTTTGTAAATATGATTTTAATCTTTGATTAATGTGGAAAGGATTACACCATTCGAAATTGATCAGTTTCTATCTTTCTAAAGATTGTACACTTGCCTATAATGAGCAATTGCATTTTGATTTGTAATATTTTTTTTCTTTCACTATCTACACAGAGAGACTAATATTACATCGTGGCCATTTTTTCAGTTTCTATATTAAATTCTTCCAGTCAAATGAAAAAAATATCACTCAGGTTGTGATTTCTTTATTTAGAAGCTTTGACTGAATTTTTTTTAAAATTAAAAGGTCCAAGCCATATTCATTCGACAGACTCGTAAGTAAATCTCAGGATCAAAATTTAATGAGAAATAATCGCAGTCATTACAGTATGCGTTGTATTATTGTTGACATTACAAAAGGAGGCACATTTAAATTATCTTTTCCAAGTGTCGTATTGTTAATAAAATATGAACACATTTGAAATGTGCAATTATCTAAAATAAACTCGTGCAACTGCTTTTTTCATAACTGGTCTCAGCATTGCAAGCTTATTTTATGTTACAACACACTGATGATAATTACTTTTTACCATTAAGTTATAATGTAACAAGAATTTGATACATATTTAAGGATGTGATGTAAAAACACATTCTTCCTCATTTAGCTGCAAGCAAAAATGTATTGTTTACTTACTTGCACACGTTCCGTTTAATCTCTACATACGTTTGTCCCCCTCAGTTCTTTCTGAGCTGTATAGGCGGCACTGATGTGGGAGGACGATCTTTCTTTTATAATTTATTTATAGGCGCTGTAAATGACTGTATAAGTAACTAACTCTAGAAGCAACAACTCGTAGGAGAAGACGTGAACCGTGAAGACTCCGTCAAACGATCGAACTTCCATGAATTCGCTATTGCGAGCCCAAGAGTCGACATTACAGAGAGGAGAGGGTGAGGTCGCCCGTCTACAAGAGGCAGCGCCGGAGGTCAACGTCTGTCCCCTAGAGGTGGTGTGTTTCTTAGATATATATAGTGTTTTTTTATATATATATCCAGAGAACTTCAGTCCCCAGTGACTGTAACTAAGTGCAGCACAATATACATTGGTAGAAAGGTTATGTAATTATAAAGCGGGAAACAAAGCCATGGATTGTATCGGGTTATCTGGAGCGTGTTGATACGTGGGGGACGAAAATAACTGATTGCTCGCTTGACTTACATGTAAAAGTATGGAATAGCTTCAGTAACTTTAGCACTCCCACCCACACCAGATGTTATACTCTATTTATACCAGTCTCTGCATACTTACAGCTGGATTTCTCAGTCCTACTATTTTGACTTGCTTTCACCATGTTAATTGACTAGATAACCCTGACTAGATATAAGCCAAATAATTATAAGAAACTTTAAAATGTCACGATGTCGTCTTCGGTTATTTTAAGACATGATTGGAAATATCGATGTTTTCCAAAGTCTTTGTCAAAATAAAACAAAAAAGGAATTTAAGAAAGAGCGTTTTTGTTTCCTGCTTATCTTAATCGAACAACCATGAAAACTAAGTGGCGCCCTCTTGTGGTCCTAAGGATATTAACAGAAATTACTTCCAGTGTTTCTTCACACGTTTTGTTGTCCCACATGCTGAATTTAGTTATACGTCTCTTTGGTATAGAAAGAAAACTGAGAATTTTATTTCTTGACTGAGTGACATTGCACTCGAAATAAGGTTTTATGATGGAAGACAGAACAAAGGAAAGAATAATCAGTCCTATCCTATACATATGCACATAGATACTGACACATTCACCGAGTATTGGTCCTAACAGGAGCTATGGCTGAATTCAGGAAGGGTATCGCTTCAACAAAGAAACTATTTCTCAACCGGAAAGGTTTAGCAAAGACGACCTGACCTCAGAGGCCATGAGACAGAACAGGCCAATAGCCGGCTGGAAAGCATCCACCACAATCTTGCGCCCTGCAGAGACTGCACTGGGTGTAGATTGTACCCACAGGGGGGTAGTTCTCAGCCATTACATCTCTAGATGCACCTACCACCCGGTCGAATAGGACTTTCTGTTTTAGGGTGGTATTGCCATACAGGAGGTAGACAGAATGTCAGTATACTCTCGCCATGAAATATTGAACCACAGTGGCAAATATTAAGTAGGAAGAACACACCTCATTTAAAGTATGTAGGTAAATCTACATCATTAGCCACTTTTACTTCAGTTACATAAAAATAATTGAAAAAGTTTAATTGCTCACTGCACATTTAAATTCTCGTAACGGTTGCTCATGTGTAAAGAAAATGTGCTCTAAAATTGAAGTACTCACAAACTGCCTGTTAACGAAGGTTGCTACCGCTCTAATGTCCAACTAATCACTGCACGACATTGAAATATGTACGACAACTTGTGTCACTTTAAAATATTCAATCTCTTTGAATAAGACATGTATTTCAACATGACTTGATAAACAAATGTCTTTATTTAGTTGACCCTAAAGTACTTCAGTTAGCAAGTCTTTTTCGTTAAAAGTCAGAAAGCTCTTTATTTGTTTCTGTGTCTCGGCGAGAAAGATGTGCACCACGATCAAGTCGCCAAAGGAGTAAAAACCTTTTGACTGACCGTGTCTTCACATGATCTGTGTGCAAGAAAATGAGAGCAGACGAGAGTAAATAATGTCCTCAGAAAACAGCGTAGTCGATAACAATGACGACGATGTGCACGACAAGCCTGCAGGTTGCTGCAGCAGTAGTCACGTGACTGACACAGCTGAGACGTGTTTACCCGGCAGCCACCTCCTGTTGTGAGGTCAGGAGCAAACAAAGGACAAGTTTGTAAAGTTTTTGTGTGACGGGCCGTTAAGCAGCGTGGGGTGACGTCAGTAAGAGCTTGCTTGGAGAAGTCGTTGTCGTAGTACCTGGCGAATGATCGATCAGTTGCGAGCAAGAACTACCGCTAGATGGCGCTTGTTTTCATTGATATAACTTTTAGGCCACTTGGCATATACTGTGCAGATACATATCAAAGCTACAAACTATTTAACAATTATCACTAGTGGCTGGAACATTTGAAACCTGCCATGTCGTGCAATCATTTGTTATTGGCAGAATTTTAAAAGTAAACATGAACATGACTACTTCTGTAACATCTAACCGTCAGAAGAACTCTCAAGAAAGTAGACAACTGCAGAATATGGCGATGAAATGAAAATAACAACCTGACTATTGTCGTACATGTATTTTGCGTCATAATTGATCCACATGACGCATGAAATGCCGTAAGAATGCATTTTTAAAAAACTTTTGCAGAGTGATAAGGCCTTACCATGGGCTGCCTATTTGTTAAATGCATGCGAAAAACGATAAAAATGTTTCTTTAGCTGCATACCCCTAAGTAGGCCCTGCGCGAGTAAATGCCCACAAGCCAGGAATGAACACTTGTGGCCCATCTCCCGGCCCCGTAGACTGTGACTATTAACAGTTATATCAAAAAGAATTTATTAATACTTACTTATATATTTAGAAAATACATGAAAAATTCAGTATACAAAAAAATCCGAACTACTAAAAAAAAAAAAAAACTAAACAAAAATAAACATCGCAGCTTTCTAGGCAGACTCAGCCTCCATTACCCTGCACACAGTGTCCCTCCACTTGCCGTGTCTCCTTGGGAAGTGAAGCGCAGACCAGCGACAGTTAATTCAATGGTCTTCATTCTTTCTCTTCCACTTTCTTATTTAAAAAAAACCTGTTAGTCATACGACAGGTGTGGCTCGGCCTCCTCGTTGTGATGGATGTTTACTCATTTCACACCTCTGTGACAAAATACCTTAGACGGACCATCACCAGCGAGGGTGACAGTGCGGAGGACGTTCGTCAGCAGATCATGGCGACGACAGCAGCGATGACAAAACTCAACAAAACTTGGAACAGCAAAAGCGTCTCGTTTGCTACCTAATTCAGGTTATACAAGTCTTTCATTGTATCCATCATGCTGTACGGCTGTGAGTCTTGAACGCTGCTCATAGATGAGGAGCGAAAAATAGCAGTGTTTGAGATGAAATACTCTGGGAGGTTGGTGTATATTACCTATAGAAAGGAAATGACGAAGGAAGAATGTGTACGCCACCTGGTTCGCAGTCTGGTGGGTCTCCATATATCTTTGCTTAAAGTCGTGAAGCGGCCAAAACTGAAGTGGTATGAACATGTCATCAGGTCCGATATAAATTATTTTAGTTCAAATTACTATTTTCTTACTTTTCCTTTTAGTTTTACTGTCAGGTAGACACAGAAACCTACGGTCGCGACAATGAGACTTACATGGGACAAAAGCTCAGAATACCACCTGTAGGGAGATTTTCTTTACATTTACAATTTTCTCTTACGTACAAGCAGAGTTTAACCTTTCACAGATCCACTTCCACCAGAAATAAAATTGGCGACTGAGAAAAAAAAGTGTTCTTACCTATGTGAAAATTGTTACTTTTATGACCGTCAGCTTTACTTGCTTTGTACTTATATGCTAGAGTACTGAATGGAGCATCGATTCCTAGTTCAGCTATTTTTGACCTTATTGCGGGTAAAATATTTTTTTTGCTTAATTTCTGGAAACAAAATGGTAAAAAAAGGAAAAAAAAAATTCCTCTCACTGAAAAACATTTACAGATCTCTTGCTGATTTCTTTAGTTTCGTCCAAGAAAATATATATATTTTTTTTAAAAAGAAATGTCTTAAAGTGAGTCAAGCCAACTAGTAAAATATAAATAAATAAGAGAGATAAAAAAGTTTAAATTTCGTTTAAGAAACGAGACAGTCAATGTAATTAAAAATAAAATGGAAAAATATTATTTTTTCAATAAACTGTTTTCGTTTTAAAATATTTTACAGAAAACGAGTGGATTCACTCTACGCTTAAAAAATATTTTAAAATCCGAGAAAAATCGGACAAAGGAAGACACTGAAAAGTATAAATTCTTATAGATTTTAAACTATTTGTCATTTGTCGTTCTGACTACGTTTTTCTGTGCATTCTGTTAGTAGATGTTAACTACAAACTTCATAGGATGATTCCAAATGACCAGTTAAGATGTCGGCATTACAGTCGTAGACTGCGGTTGTCGATAAAGTCTTAGTAGGACAGGAGGCAGTAGAAATGTTTATGTACAGCCAAGTGAACACATCTCTGTGCGGTGTCTTTTAAAAATTGTTTATTTTTACATATTGAGATAGTTAATATACTTTATAAATGTCAGATACAAGATCACTGAGTGCAAATAGCTCTGCTGCAGGAAGACCTTAACAAGGTTAACAGACTTTTCTTCCTTTTGTCTTCTGTAATTCAATCTGACCAAGACTACACAGCAGAAGGTCTGTAAGCCATTCGTTTGATAATTCACTTAATTATTTTGAAAAAAGCTTTCAGTGGAGTGATTTCCTTTAAGGAAAGCTATGCTCAGTAGGAAATGTCAACAATGGTGGAAGAAAAAGAAAACATCTCTGGTTACTTTATTGAGATTGTCTCCGTAGTCACAGAAACACAGCCATTCTATCGCATGATGGACTTAAAGATTTATTCCTTGATTATTTGTGTAGTCTGCGCAATTTTGTTTATTACTGGAACTTTCAGCAACACCATGGTTATTATTATCGTTCGTCGTCTGGGTCAGAGACGATCGTCTATCGATCTCTTGATACTCTCCCTTGCTGTGTCGGACATCATTCTTGTATTCGAAACCTTTTCGTTTCCCATGTTAAACTCTTATTCATTTGGTGATGCGAATGTCAAATGCAAGATGGTGCGATTCACACTGGCAGTCAATGAAAAGTATTCGCTGTGGGTACTGACGGCCATAGCCTGTCATCGTGCTGTCGCCATCGTCTGGCCACATCGCATCAACGTCATGGTCACGCGACGCACGTCCTTCAAGCTCATTGCAGGACTACTTTTAGTCAGCGTAGGGATATATGCGGATATTTTGTACGGGTTGGGTGATTCGCCTGTGTACCTTGTCATCGATAACACGACAATTAAACATACCGGAGCCTTTTGTAGAGCGATTGAAATAACATATGGCGAATATTACAATTACTTCCACGGCATTGTAGACGGTGTTGTGTTTACTTTAATTCCTTTTACGATGCTCGCCCTTAGCAGTGTTATTATGATGCGAAAGATTTTGGCTGCTTCTAAAAACGTGCAGAGAGTTCTTGTAGTCGGACAAGACACCCACTTTAACATTCGTCATGACCAGAACCGTAATTCCCTGAGGACTGTGTCCGCCCTGTCTGTATCTGCCTTTCTTCTCTATTTACCGGGTGTGATTGGCAAATTTCCACCATCTTACGACTTGAGAGACGATTACGATATGCTTCTTTACCTGATGGTCTTCAATACATTTACTACTATATCATATTTTCGTTTTCAAATCAACTTTTACATTTTATGTCTGACGGGGTCAAAGTACAGACATGAGGCCAAAAAAATACTATGTTGGTCCTGTAATTTATGCGACCAACATATTAACGGAAAGAAAAAAGCCCGCAAGACAGAATATATAATAAAAGAGATGGATGTTAAACTATGCGAGGAAACCTAATCAACGATTAACATTCTGGAGAAGTTTGCAAATGTGAATTAGAGTGAACAAGAGGATCCTATTTAGTACATTTATCTTGTTCCTTTTAGTGTTGTCAGAGAGTTCCTATTTAAGGACATAAAAGGAAGACAGTGCGGAGTGAGAAGAAAACTGCTGCTTACATTTAAAAGTGTACTCGCCATATTAACATGCACGATTTAAATAGAGAGTTTTCTGATTTATTTCAGTCACTGCCGACTTTGATCGTTTCTCGAATACTCAGCAGTATCATTTTTTTGTCTGTATTAAAATTGATCATCTATTGACCATCCAATAATAAACGAGTTAGCAGTTTCTTGTTGGTGATGTAAATGTCTAGTAAACGATTTGGATATTTTCAGGAACGTTAAAGGGATTCTAAAGGCAAAATAAAACTGCTTAGAATCGCATAAAGAGTAGGATAAATTTGAATCTCGTCTATTTATGTGTGTTTATGTGGAAAATATTGAAGGTTTGTAGTAGAATGTTGTGTTTAATAAGAGAAATTACACGGGACTCTTTTTTTGCTTCCACGAAGTCTCGTTCTCCGTCACGTGACCCTATGACGTGTGGTTTCCATGGTGAGAACCATGTCTCGAGAATGTGCTGCACGCGATTGCCACGAAAAGATGGAAAAGATTCAAAATTTTCTTTTCATCAGTTTCCGAAAGACAGAGTCTTACAAGTCTTACACACAGAGTGCGTCATACGAATAAACAGACGACGTCAAATCTTCGCAATGACCTCAGACACTTCCTGTGAGTGTGACGTCACAAGAAGACTCGTCTGCTTGACCATCTCGGGAAGCTATCGTGGTTACTCGGCGGAAGGAGACAAGGGTCGATTTCACTGGATTTTTTCAATTTTTATAAACATCGGCAGCTGACATAGTGCTAATAAGTGGTAAGTAAGTGAGAAACGAATCCTTTATTTCTCCTGTATTGCTCTCGTGCTCTGTAATTGTAACTAAATATAATTTTGAAACGTTTGACCGTCGCCAGAGCCTTATCACAAGCCTTGAGTACTTTAATAGTCGGCCATCATGCTTTGGCCATTGGCTGACCACATCCCACCACACGGTCACGACAAAAATTTGCAGGCCACGCAACTTAACTAATAAAAAGTTAGCCTGCTCTAGTTTGCCAAGCTTAAATTTTGCCACAGTGTTAACACTTTTGTAACATGTATGATCTTATCACATTTCATCTTTTCGTAATTAAATACGCGAAAAATATGCTGCGCTCTTATGAAAAGCATAGATATAGCTTTTATTCGCTGTAAAATATGTGTTGATAATTAGAAAAGTGTATAGTAACAAAACATTTTGGTCTTCTGTTTGAATATCATTGGTCAACACTGAAATTATTACTGACTTTAAAAGGTCCTAAACTGTAATATCTTGGTGTGGCGAACACACAAATATTGGCATGAAAATTGTTTTATTGGCTATCGTTTAGAAGATATTTGATAGACTTATGGCATTTACAAAGAGTCTAAACACATGCTAACCATAGACTGTAAAGTTTTAGTGAAGAGAGCTCAGATGGTTGCTCGCGGGAAGTGATGAACATGAATGTGTGACCACGCGCTTTGCACTCCTCTGCCTTTTTCAATGAATAAAAAGGGTCGACCAACTGTTAATGCATTTAATATCTAAAATGAAAGAAACGAAAACTAAACTAAATACGGGTGAATATAATGATAATAGTTCTACAGCAATTTTCTGTAGCAAGTGACCCGGATGAAGGACACTGCCCTCTCTCTGTCACACGACGGTCTGGCCCAAGGGGTTGCTGTAACAGGTACAACTGTCTTGATAATTGACGATAGTGATGATGAGAATAACTGTGAAAGGTTGAACAATGTGTTCTTGACCAGGAACACGAAGACTTCCGAATGGATGCTGAAAATAAATTCTTTGGTGGAGTAAGTAATCCTTGAATCACTGGTGGCGTAGATTACTGGACACTGATGATTGAGATGGGTGAGATAACAGTGGTAATAATAGTTAAGATACAGTGGCAGTTGAGATAATAGCGACTGTACCGATAGGCCTCCCCTACAAGATGACAACTCGCCGTGAATTGCACGGCAACAAATAGTAACACGAAATAATATATTTAGTACTGTGGTAATACCGTCAAACTTCTTCTCCTCTCGCGGTCATGTAAGTGTTTGATAAAATGAGAACAACAGGGCTTGAATAGTATTAAGATGCAGGACGAATGGTTTTAATGTTTGTCATATACTGACGAGAACAAGAACATTGGTACCGTAATCTGAATTGTATTTGAGACAGGAAACACATAACTTGACAAACATTTTTCGCTCTCTCTCTCTCTCATAGTCTAAAACTATTTATCACGTAGGAAAAGGTCCCTATGTATATTACTGGTAAATTTTAAGAATACTAGCAACACTAGTTATTATCATCAACAAGCTTCATAGCTTTTGCAGCATTAATTGTTGGGATACACCCGCTCCAAGGGAAAGGGAATAGCACAATTAAATAATATCTGATATCGTGGCATTTTGAAAACAATCTCTGTTCTTATCAGCCACCTTGTAAGAGCTATATAAGAATCTTAACGAAAACTACTTGTGCTTAGTTCAGTTAAAGGTCTTTAGGGTCCCGCTGTGTTTAATTATTTTCCAATAACATAACAGATTTGAGTGCAGGATGCTAGTGCCTTTAATTTGAAATAATAACCCCTTCCTTTCTCTCGATACACACCTAACAATATGGTTATAGACATAAAAATTCTACACTCAGGACATTCCGTAACGGCAATAAACATAATGGTAAAAATAATTTCCTCTAATGTATTCGCGACATACCACCCCCACCTCAAGTTAAATACAAGTTATGTTTGTATACACATGATGGGATGAATAAAAGTATAATTATTGAAGTGTGTCTTTTCTCTTTTCATTCCATAATGCAGTTTCTTCATCTCCTTCGGGTCTATAACTGCATCGGTTAAATGTTTTGAATTACTTTGATAGATTTATAGAACTTCACAGAACGAGCAACAAGATTTGTCTTGGTGTTGCTGTTAGTTTGTAAAGCTGCGAGCTCAGCTTTCGCTGGGAGACCGCGTCAAAGCAACGCAAACTATAGTTTATATAAGTATATATATACAACAACAACTACTACTATTAATACACGTCAGTTTTTTTTTTGTTTTGTTGTTGTTGTTGTTTTTGTGTTTTGTTTTGGTTGTTTTTGGCGGAAGGGCAAAGGACACAGGCAGAAGTGGTTCTCGGAATTAGAGAGTGGAGTGACCGTACAAACTGTGACCAACCCTACCTCCATATCCTAGATGATCTGTAATGGCCAATACGCATTGATCAATCCTAGAAGTAAAATGCAAATTTACCATTTGTACCGCGGGTACTAATAATGATTTACATTCTTGCTTTTCTGCTATTTAAACAGACAAAATTTCATATCAGATAAGACAGACACACGATGAAGTATATCAGCAAGTGTGCAGACGACATTATAGGTATTATATATTGGAAGATTCCAGAAATAAAATGGTAAACACAAGAAGTTTTTGTCGTATGTCATTGCTGAACCTAGATACTACTATTCCTGTTTATCGTGTCATCGCGTGTCACTGTTTTGCCAGAACGATCGCTGTTTGCTTATTTGTTTATTTTTTTTTTTCTTTGTCCTTGTCCCTGCTGGTTCTTATAGGGAACGGATTGTTGCAGAATATGTTGCATTGTATTTTCTGTTTACCATATTATACTTTTGAGTTTGTTGTAAAAGTTTTCTTTGTTATAATTTATGAATGTTGGTTTTTAAATGAATTTTGTTTTTGTTGTTTTACTTTTATTTTGCTGTGGATGATGATGATGATGATGTGAAGGTGATTGTCCTACTCGTAACCCAGATGATGATGATGATGATGATGATGATGATAGTTGACTGGCGGATTAAGAGTGGCCGTAGCTCGCCTGGTCACCCGCTGCATCTATCCAATCCTATCTACTGTAATAGGACGAACGTACACTTACCTTGTATACGCATGTTGTATCTCACACACACACACAGAGCACAACGCTCGATGAGTCCCCTTGAGATGACAATGAGGATGTATTAATATTTAATATTAATATTTTATTTGACGCCTAGACACTTGTGCGTTCTTTTCTTAATTAAACATCTCTACCTCTATTGTAGGCCGGTATACATTTAATGATATTAACTAAATTTAACTAATAATGCACTGTAAATATTAAATATAATTTTCCAGTAAACATATATCGATCAATACTTACTACTATCTAAGATCTCTGCTTGTAAATACAGTCCCGACAGAAAGTTCCTTTTGTCGTGTTGATGATCAAAAAAAAAAATAAAAACAAAAAAAAAAAAACAAAAAAAAACAAACAAACAAAAAACACAGTAATGTTTAGCGTCTGGCACAACACTGCTTTCACTGATGACTAATGGGATAATACTCTTAATTTCAGGCACCAGAGTCTTACGGCAAATCTCTTGGCCCTCGCTTTCATGGCGCATCTCCTGGCCCCGAAAAGACTGCGCCGATTGACAAATATAACAAAACAAATTACTAATAAGTGTATATTTCAAAGAATACATCAAAAAAAAAAAAAAAATAAAAAAAAAATAAAAAAAATAAAAATCCGAAATTCTCAAAAACCTGAGATCCACAAAAATACAAAGTCCACACCTTTCTAGGCAGACTCAACCTCCACTCCCCTACACCTAGTGTCCCTCCACTTGCCGTGTCTCCTGGGGAAATGAAGCTGGACGGCGACAGTTAATTCAATGGTCTTCCACCTTTCTAACCCTCTTAGTCATACGACAGGTGCGACTCGGCCTCCCTCGCTTTGCTAGCTGATTAGTCCCCTGTAAACCCTCTGTGACACTTTTCTCAATCTTTCATTACAGCAGATTTTAATGAAACAGAGCGTAAATCATTTAGTTTTAACACATGGACTTTCTTCGGGAGTTGAACAATTCAGGGAGTTGTCCAACGCAAGTAGACAGGACTGTTCGAAAAAGACAAATTCAAAATAACACAAAGAATACTGGCACATTGGTCAGCACATTTTCGTAAGTTAGTAGGTCTTCCTTCGTCAGGACCGGGTGCCTTTTGAGTGTGTACTTTGAGAAGTTGTCGGCAAACCTCGACTTCTGTAAAGACATTAATAACCGTCTCTCCACTTTCCTCTTTTAAATCATTATCAAGAACCTTTCTCGGGTTATTTCTATCCTCTGTAAACCAAAGCAGTCAAAGTGACCAATAAAAGTGTTTAAATTATCTGCGTACTCATTATTCTCTGTTTTCTGATTCAATTACCTCCCTGTTTACTCTGATGCCCACTTAGCTCAATCCCCTCCCAGACTTTCTTCATATTGTGATCTTGAAAATTCGACCTCCTCTACAACTATGTAAAGGGAAATATTGTAACGGGTCGCAAATATTATTATGTTTTGTGTTAAAATTCTTTAAAAATGAAATGATGGTGTACTTAAAATACTATTTATTATGAAAAGATTATAAAGCACATAAATCTTACGCGTACACTGAAGTCGTTTATACTTTCTTGTTAGCTTCAGGATCAGAGCTAGTCTACTAAAAAAAAGTGTTCATCGCCTTTATACTGTGCCTTTTAAATTAAGAAATAGTTTGGTAGATTAACTAGGATAATCCAAACACATGCATATTTTAAAAAAATATACATATATGTAAGAATAAGAGACATTAACGCGTAACGATAGTTACTATTATGTCTGTAGACTATAATTAATAAATGTATGCAATGAGACATTAACAAATGTTAACTCATTGAGACCAGGCGAGACTGGTACCCCACCCGTGTCCCTCATATTTAACATTATTTTTTTACTATAAAAGAGTGTAAAAATTTTTGGGGAGGCTCATTAAAATGAATTTCATCCCCTCACATACGAACAGGAAGACGTTAGTTGTACACTTTGAACTTTTCCGGATGTAATTTTTTTAAAAATGATGATGACAGGATTGCACACGCCCGGTCACCTAACAATTTCATTAACTTATGAACTAAAGTTAGTATCCTTGTTAGAGTAGAGTTCTCTTTATTCATTTCTCCATTGTGTGCAACCATTAAAATCAACAAAATATCAGCATTAAAATCAAACTGATAATAGATTGTAAATCTGTATATTTTTTTCTGGAAATATTATTTGTTTAGCTCCATTTTCTTCTCATAAACAAGGTTCACAATTGAATAAGATAGGTACAGTTTCTTTCTATTCACTTTTAACATTAATTATTATCTTGATTTATTTTTCTCTCATACTTTATAATTTTCTGGTTCGTAGTACCCTGGTTATCTAAATCAGGAGCTAAGACCAGGACTCAGTGGGATAAGATATTGTTTTTGTTTGTCCGGACGGTTTGATGGTGTTATGTAACAATGGTTAATTAAATATTTTCATGTTGATTAATATTAAATCACCGATTTACTGCATTCATCCCAACTCATCATGTCACATTCGTGCATTCTGGATCATTTCTCTACCCGTTTAAAAATTCGCCAACGGAGTAGAAAGCCAATCACAACATTGTGGAGCAGGACAAGAGTGTTCTCAGCCTGTTGTCGCTTATCTAGGAGACGACGAACGATTCTCGGGAAGCACAATGGTAAGAACCGGGGCATCCCCTCAGTAAATAATGTCTTTAATAATGTTTAATGTCACTCCCATGTCCACCCTGAGTAGACTTTTAAATGTGAATGTATCACTGTCAAGATGACACAGCGCCATGATCTCAGGAACACTCCAGTTTATTACAAAGATTTGGTTCGACGACTTTTCACCTTCCGTTTTCTTCACAAAATATTTCATAACAAACGAATGTCCGAAATAAGTTAGCATTAATATGTAATACTGAGGCAGATTTATTGTATACAGCAAAGAAAGTGTTTGCTTATAAGTGCTACTGGTGAAAACATTCAAAAAATCCAATTTATTTGAACTTTTGGGAATGAGCACGCAAAGGTCAGAGGTTGCGATTGCCGCTGCCTCGGGCTAATCACACTCTCGACACCTCTACCAACTCACGCCGACATTTACCGTACACACACACACACACATACTTACACTAAATTGCTAATTATACTTTACTTGACTCTGAGCCCCCAGCGCGAATCCCCAATAACAAACACAAGGGCATTTAAAGTTAATAAGAAATTACTAATGATGGAGAGTTTTTAAAAATCAACAAGATTATACAATTTCGAATATTCCAAAATATGACCGTTCCCTGTATGTACGGTTAACTTCTCTTTCATTAGTTCAGATATCGTGAGCCACTAATTACTAACTACTACACACAGCACACTACACTCGTGTAACACACACTCGCCACTTATCTCTTCATACAAGTCTCTTGTCACGTGGAGGGACCTCTGATGTTGCTGACGTCAGACAATCCGTTGCCGTATCATCCGTCGATTGTAGAGACTCTGGCACTGTCGTGTGCCACCACGTGTCTCTTCCTCACCTCTTAGGTAACAGCGGTCAGAGCGTGACCACGCCTAATGAGGACCAACACTTATCTACCAGCCTCGGCCTCTACTGTTTGCGACCAAATAGTTACTGGTGATGAAGTGTTGTTCACTCTGTGGTAGAGTGGGTTTTACTCACCTATTGAGTCAGTCGTGCTGGAGAAGTCACGATTCCAAGACAGACTCACAGCAGAAAATCCGAAAATCCATCGACAGACCTCTCTTAACAACTTTGCTCCTCGAGAACCCAGTGCGACGCCGATTCCTCTAATTTAAATTTTGAACAATTTCAACAAATTTAAGATTATAGTCGAAAATCTGTGTTAGTTATAGGCAATAGAATTTCTCTTACCCGCCTTTCCTAGCATTACGCTCTTTAAATAATATTTGTCCTTGTTAACCCATTCCGATGCTTAAACATATTCGCTCTGTGCAATGTGGACCTTCTTGTCGATCGCTAGAAAATTGCTTATTTACACAACTAAAGTTAGACAACAGATTTATCAAAATGTTCTCTACCAGGAAACTCTCTAAGGATGTGAATGTAATCAATGTCCGAATTCCAGTGAGCTGGCATGTAGGACAGCTTGTCGACTTGTTACAGTACACCTTTCTCCACATCTGAGAAACGTGTTATTTTCCTGAGAGATGTTCAATGTAAAAAAAGGTCGAAAAAGACAAAAATTAGTTTTTTTGATTCTATTAACAGAAACTCCTGCACTCACTTTTGTTAGTTCAAAATTTGTCTTCTTTTTCCCTTGAATCTGTCCAGGGAGTATTAGGTTGTCTTTGCTGCCATGGTCAAGACATATCATGTAATAAATTCTGATGCCGCAGCGAGATTACTTTTTGCATGAATACTCAAACTAATTTTTAATTCATCATTTGTAACAGTGTCTTAAAAAGCCGAATCCTCGATAATCAAAGGTTACAAATGTTACAGTTTATAATATCTGCTACTAGCAGTATAGAAGCCTGCATGAGAGATCTCAAGGACTGGATGGTAGAAAAACAAGCTTAAACTCAAGGAAGATAAAACGGAAGCTCTCTAATGCTCGAGAAGAATAAATCTACCTTTGCTCGTCAGTCTGTCCGATTACATAGACAAATAACAGCTGTCAGTCTGCTTTATGATAGACAAATCAACCTGTCTATTATTATAGAGAAGTTACAGCTGTCTGTCAGTCTGCCCATTATAAACTCAGCGCCATCCGTCACATTCTATGCGCGCTACCAACACTCTTGTCTGTGCGTTTGTTTGTTTTTTTCTCGGGTTGATCACTGTTGTCTGTTGTGGGATTATCATTATTTAGTAGGATATGTGCTGGGTTATAGATTTTTCTTTGCACGTTTGTGCCCTGACTATTCTTTTGAATAAATAAATATATATTTCCCCTACATCTTAGCTAAACAACTACTCTCTTGTCTGATGACCGTATGCTTACTATTCCTGTCACCAAAGCAACAATATATGGTCACAGGATTTTTAGCTACTGTACAGTAAAGTGACGGAACTCTCTCCCTTGCCATCACTGCCACCTACCTACAAATAAATCCTTTAAATCTGCACAGAAAACGTACTTCCGTGAACATTGCTAACAAAGTCCACACAATGATAGTCCTTTTACAACAGCCACGGATGCTGTGTCTATAAATTGGGCGATTAATAACCTGTTTATTTTTTTTAATTCCCGTATTCTTCTGTAGACAGTTGGAAAAAGGTTTTATTGTTGCGAAGATCACTCACCGGGACTAGGAGCAATGTCCACAGAGAATGTTTTTCACCTCTTGTCTGTATTTGGAACCTGTCAGAATCAAAAGAAAGAAATTCATAGCAAAACGTAAACCGAACAATGCATCCAGAATTGATACCATACTCTGAATAATTATGATCCTTCGCAAGCCCATTCCAAACTCCGAGATGACATAAAGGTTTACCATCAGTGACAAAAACACTAGCTGAGAAGTAATGAAGACGAAAATGGACACGGCAAGGACAGAACCCACCAGATGACGAGCGCTCTCACTGCGCATGCTCAGGTGTTTATCCTGACGAGGAGCCACAACCTTTTTGGCTTTTTTCACACTCGAAAGAATCTTCGATACGAGAATCACATTGCTGAGTAGAATGACAATCAAAGGAAACTCATTTAAAACTATATTATCTAGCAACCACCCACAATCTCTAAGAAATTGAATGTACCCTGCCTCGTGTGGGCCACAAATAAACGAATTATTTTTTTTGTCAACATATTGAACGTTATACCCATACAGCACATGCACTTGGGCGCTCAAGGTGAGTACAAACAGAGTTCCGATGATGATTAAAGTCTTTTTCTTCGTGACCAGAGCACTAACACGGTGTGGCCACGTGACGGCCAGGGCACGGTGACTGGCTATGACAGTTACTAGCAGCTTACTAAAGGTTTCAGAAGAAAAAGCAACATACCTAGTAATTTTACACAGACCAACTGGAATTGTTTTGGCACCTATGTACGCTGTAAAGATTTTTCCAAATATATCCGAGCAAAGATAGCAAAGATCTGATACCGCAAGGGAGAGAAACGAGATGTGGAGCGTTGATTTACTCTTCCGGAGCCTGAATGAAATCAGAATGAGCATGACATTGTTGAAGACTCCCACAACGAGAAGGGTATTCAGATACACATGATAAAAATACCTTATCATTCGTATGAAATCGTAGTAAGCGTTCAACTCATACATTTCATATATTGTCATGTTTATCTCAGGCAAGTGTGCAGGTGTTTCTGTGGTCTCCGGCACCAGAGAGCTAACTTTGGTGATCATTTCTAAGCTAATTCTTGCTGCTGCTGTGATTTATTTCTTATACAATAATTTTGGTTGTTTGCACACGGTTTCATCTCTCCGTAGGTAAATTAATTGTGTTAATCCACAAGTGTAAATATTTCTTGTCAATATTTTTTAAAACTGGCTTGTAATTTTTGTTTCTCTTTACAAATATTTGATTTCATTTTTCTATCTTACTACATAGATTCAAAATTGTATGTCTTCATAGACATCGACTGGGCTCTGACTGCCAGAAGTAGAAGGAAGTGCACTTAAAAGACTTAAAATTTATGCGAGTTTAGTCTTTCACGAGGTCCCTTGAATGGTCGAAGAACATCCAGACAAAACAAGATTTACAGAAGACTTAACTCGATGAGTTGGCTCCTTGCATCAGAAATGGAGAGCTCAAGTACTAACATTCGTCTTGAGGCTCAACAAGGTGTGCAGGTGTAACTATACCATGCCTTGTGGGATAGCTTGAAGAGACACAAACTTTTGAGAAGGCATCAATACGGAATCTTATCTTTCACGTGACACTGGGTAACAACAGCCATCAACACATTGCCCGCTACTTAGGTTTCACTGTGTCTCTGTCTTTTGTAGTTTTACTGGACATTAGGTCTGGTAATGACCTAAGTCTGTCGATTCGGTTCATCTTCAACGGCGACGACTACAACGAGGTCAAAGAGTGATTTCTGTCGTCTGGGACACAGAACAACAAACAACTGATGCCTCGTCAGAAACAGTTTGCCTGGTAGAAAAACGACAGATTCTTGAGCTATTTATTCATCCCTACAGCTGGTTTTTTCACTTTTTATTGCTAGCTGGTAAAATTAAAAACTGATTTTTATTTTACTGCAACGAGATATTTGGAGACAAAACCTTCAACTAATTCCAAACTTATTTTTGTTTAAAACTCTAGTAGCGTATTTAATAAAACATTTTTTTTCATTTTTCTTTATAGACAAATTTGTTAACACGAAACCTGATAATCTACAGGTATTTAACATACAGAAAGACATCAAAAGAAAATGTTAGAGAAAACGAAGCTGAACAAAGAGCGGGAAAGTGTTAAATCTTGCTTTTTAGTTCTTTACTCTGAACAAGTTGTAGTATCTCTTTGAGAAATTACGGGAAGTCATGCTGTGAAACAGCTTGCACGAAAGCCGTTGAGTACTAGTCAATGAAGAGTTTTATTTTAATAAAAAAAAAGAACTTACAATTTAAGAAAAAAGATAAAATGTCATTGTGTCTTTTTTTTTTTGAGAATTAAAGTGAAGTAAATTTAACTACAAGGCATTATTAACAGTAAGGGCGTGTTTTAACCGAGATTAATTTGATACTTGACTTTCTTCCCGTTCTAAAGTTGTTCAGTTTTTATTGTCAGATCCTCCTTTACTGCCTTCCTACAGCTTTGGCTTCATTGAGGCCTGTGTGTGTGTGTGTGTGTTTATGTGTGTGTGCGTGTGAGCAAACGCCGGTTTCTTTCTGTCCACGCATTAGACTGGAGAAGTTCGTCGTCTCTCATTCCTTCGGTCGTCGCTCATTCCCTTTCGCTGGCCACAGTATTTGCAGTGCACTGTCTCTGTCTCTCCGTATAGTGGAGACGTTACATGCTTTCCAGTCTAGAATTTAAATTTCTTTGGAAATCTCCTACTGTCAATGGTTTACTTTTTATGTATGTGTGGGTTTTTTTTCATGTACGTAGTACATAGTACTGTTCACTGTGCAAGTGTGTTTGTTTGACTGTTTGATTGTGATACCTTTCTCTTTCATACAGCATCATCACCTCCTGTATGTATTTATGGATGTATGTATTAATAAGTATGTACTAATGTCAGGCGCTTGGACTCATCGTCGTTCTACAACGTAAGTATGCAGGAGGAAGAGCTCAGCTCTTGATAACCTGATGAAACCATCGTGCAACATGGAGTCTGTGGTTGACAAACACCTCGTTATGTGGTTCGTGGGTGTACAGAAGCTGAGGTACACCAGTGAATTATTATTGCAGCCAATGCTAACATCGTGCGTTAATCTTGCTGACTCTATTCACTCTCTGAGTATGAAGGTTAAAACGAGTGTGAAAGCAATGGATACATTTCATCCGCCTGCGGAGGGTACAACGGCTAGAATAAAGTTGGACGTTCCAGGGACGCAACACTGCGGTAACCAGTGTAGGGTAACCCTGTGAGTAAATGAACGAATACATAAGGGAGAAAACACGGGAACCTTTAGGACTTGTTCCTCCAACGATTACTTCCCTTTAAAGGCTGGAAAAATTCAACCAATTATGTGTTTCTTTGTGTTTGATTTCACTGTATAGTTTGTTTAGGTAATTAGCTTTGACGTGGATTTGTACTCAAACAACAGAAAATGAGAAGAAAACCGTAAGTAATATTTAAATTCTAATGTATATTCTAATAAATTATGATCTTGTTTGGTACTTTATGCGTGTATATATTATGTCAAAAAATGTTTCTTCTTAATTTCTGACATGTGGCCTTCCGCTCGGGTTGTGAATTCTTTGCCCCCTACAGATACTATCTTTGATGTGAGCTTACTACAAAGCCCCTTTCCAAAACCTAATTAACCTTCACCTTGTCCAAAGTTTCCCTCTTAACACCATTGGCACATTAGAAAACAATTTTACTTCTTTCAGACATTTAATTGCAGGTGCTTTTCATTCACGCTTACTCTTGGTAAATACCGGCAGACAAAAGAAAAAAAGAAGAAAAGAAAAGACATGATTCAACTAATTTAGTGACCGCCCAGAACAAGGACGGACTCACGGCCCTACACTTGGGTGCTGATGTCGTGCTGTGTGATTGCGCGGGTACAGAAGTTTGGCTGATGACTCAAAATACAAACAAACAAAATGTGGATGATTGTCTGGTGTGATCGCTTTTCATTTTTTCAGGCTATTGTGTTTAGGGATTTGATGATGGCTGCCACTCTGCTCGAATAAATCTAACTCATCTAATTTTTAACGTTGACGATAAAGGGTTATTAAATAAAAAAAGGGAAACAACCACATAACTTTTTTCTGCCTAATGTTTACACTCGAAACTTTATGAAAAATTGCCGTGTGACCCAGGCTCTGCTGTTGGCCGTCCACATCACATTGAGTTTCTCTTTCTGAACCTTACACCTCTTGAAAACTAGTATTTTCCTGTGATCTCCTTCAGTTCTATAAAAATTGTATCTTTCTTCCTCTTAGCAGCATTATCTGTATCAACCATCTATGTGGGCAGAATATGTGGGTTACACGATTTCTTCACATTAACCACAAAATAACCACTAAAAAGAGCAAATGAACACAGAGATGCTTCCGAGAACAATTCACTCTGAGTTGTAAGCACGTGCCGTAAACATAGCGATGCTCGTCACCCAGGCGAATTTTCCGAAAAATCTTTGCTCGTAACCTAAATTGCTCGTAAGGGAAGAAGCTCGTACCATGAACATCAACTGTATGTATTTACTCTAAGTAGTTATCAATGCAAGGGAATACTGTTCTTTATACAATTACAGTTCTAGGTAATTAGAAAAGAAAAACACTTGATGTTAATACTCTGCTTTTATTTGCTGCGATATTCGATTTTATCTATCTTATCTAGCATTATGCACTTGATACAGAAAGTGTTATTTGCCAATGTGAAGACACTTTTAGTCATCAACTTCCATGAAATAACATTTGTCTGGGGGACGTTTTGCTGCAGAAACTGTACTTTCTAACAGTCATGTGAACATTTTCTTGTGTGTGTATATATACTATTGAGGTAAAGTCTTCAGGTTATCGAAATTTTGTTTGCTGTGAAGCCATCTAATGACAATGTAAACAAATCACAGTGAAGCCCATGTCGTCGAAATCCCGAGTGTAGTGAGTTGTGGCAGGTCTCGTATTGTTTCCGTATGAATGATGTCTTGTGTCTGACGTCTTGTGTGCGTCATTTGTTCCACGTCACTTGAAGTAGAAAAAGACGTCATGTATAAGAGAAAAGCTGTTGCTAAAAATAGCCAAGAGCGTGAAAACACAACGGTCTTCTCCGCCATCTTCTTTATGACTCTCAGTAACATTCCTCTGAATTTGTGCCTCTTTGATTCGATTCACCTACAAATCTCCTCGTCGTCATCTGCGGGGCATCATCGAGTGTTGTGTGTATGTAATGCGTCATGCCTAAGCAAGGTAAGTGTGCATCCGTCATATTACACAGAGCTAAATCACATCTATGACCGATTACGTAGCTTGCTATAAACAACGTTTCCCTAAATCTGAGAATCTTGTAAAACTACTCACTGTTCACATTAAAATTGTTTTCAAAGATATGACACTGATCTAATGATTCTGATGAGATTGACAGAAACTCTTGTCAACTCGGTATTTGAGAATGTCGTCGTCTTCCCGGTGTCTCCAACAGCTTTCTGTCAGGCTCAGAATATATTTGAATACTTACATTTCTGACTCCACAACAGACGATTATGTTATGTAACACTAATTAACATGTTTGGATTTGTTTTTATTATATACTCAAAGTTATACACCTTAATAATGGATGTCTACAAATGTTACAGAAAATGTTTTCTACAATTAATAAAAAAAGGGATTTTTAAAGCCAAACTATTTTTGAGACTCCAGTAATCATCAGTAATCCAGTAAGGCTCATGCTTATAGGGAAGGAAAACAGATTTATCTCAGTCAAAACGTTACAAAAAATTACAAACCCTGCATAAAAGTGTGTAGAAAAGATGGCATCTTTTTCTCTAAGAACACATTATTATTAAAGAACATTACCGAGCTTATGGTAAAATTACAGCCGTTGACCACTCGACGTGTGAAGTCCTGCTAATGACTTGGTACTCATATCTGAAGCAGCAAATTTTCCCCAGATCAGCAGGTTGATTTTCAGGCTTTGCATGCCGCCATTTAAAGGTATTTGATACATGCTTACTTCAAATGATGACTTTACTGTGTCGGATTTTGAAATAAAATGAAGCGCTGCTAGCGTGGGATGGGAAAGTGTGATCGTCACCTGAAAAAAAACCCCAACAAAAACAGGAACCTGCAGAGATGTCTATTCCAGGACACTACATCAACTGACTGTAGAGATATTTTTGCTATCATCTCTATAACCGAACGTCGTCTTTTGTCACCGAGGAGAATGCTCTAGCCACTTGTACATCTACGTGTCGCGTGTCAGACGTTCTTCCGGTTCCTGTTTCTTTTTTGAGCGCAGGGGACGCACAGAAAAACCACGAACTTGTATTAATGAACTGCTTGTAGGCGATTTTTTAGTTCATTTCTAGAACGAGGCTGTTGTGCACAAAGCTTCCGGTTTAGTCATATTCCTGGTGTAAGCTCTCGGAGACTAACAGTGAAGAACAAAAGGCTAAGCGTTAGTCTTAATCTGTCATGGTTGGTTGGTTGGTTGGTTGTTTGGAAAGGGAAAGTGCTTCCACCTGAAGGCGATTTCGCACTGCGTGGGAGCGGGTAGGGGAGGTAGAGGTTAGGAGACGGGAAGAGTATGGAGGGTGGCGGAACCAGTAGGAAAAAGGATAAGGAAAGGGAGAGAGGATGGCGACCACAGGTCCAGCAAGCACTGTTTATAGGAGCCAAGTAAAGTTATGGTGGAGCACATAGGATGGTCCGGAGGTCTGCCAGGTCCGCAGAGGTGGTGTAGAGTTACCAGATTTGTTGCCATATTTCTACTACTTAATCTTTGAATTACATGAATGAATTATTTAATCACTTTGTCAAAGTGAAAAGAAGAACTAATAAATAGAGTAAATATTGATTAGAGCTTTAGTTTCAATATAACCACCCGGAAGGTAGTTTAACTCCAGATAAGTAAAGCATGAAACACATATACAGGGCTACCTTCAACATCTGTCATCAGTCATCAGGCTACTTATGTACGTCTGTGGAGGAACGAAAGGCAGCGTGTAGCAGACGACGTCTTGACGTCATTCGTGTTCTACACGTCGTCTGCTTGGGTGCTGTCTGAGCTGCTTGCTTTGCCAAAAGATGGTTTGCTGTTCGTTGCCTCCTCTGACTCCTGTAAGCAACTTAAGCTCGAAAAAAACCTTTACGAGCAAAGCACGAGAAGGTGATGTGGACGCTGGCGATTGTTTCCAGATCCTGGGAGACAATAAAATGAACCCCAGAGCGTAGCGTCCATCAGGGCATTTCTTCTTGAAACTTTGAGTGGTTCGACGGGAACGTCGGGAACCGAACCTGGCGTCTAGCAAAGCTGGGGTGGTTACGCGACAACACAAATGGACAGCTGTATTCCACGTTGCCTTGACGAGGCCATAAGCACGTCGTTTTGTCTATTCTCATCCATCGAGCTCTGCATTGTATACATATATAGCAGGATAAACCAAGATGTCTATCGATAGCAATCATCTTTTACATACGTGCAGACTAATAAATAATTTTCGAAAAAAATTGAAATAGTATTACATACCATACAGCAGGGGTGTCAAACACCCGGCCCGCGGGCCACATCCGGCCCGCCAGGAAATTTTACCTGGCCCGCGAAAGAATTTGAGTAAATCATTGTTAATGGCCCGGCGACAAGTAGAAGGCAAAAAACAGAAAAGTTTCCATCGAGGACAGCAAGAGATGGGATGAGTTTAGTGAAGTTTGTACAGACCACCAACAGTCCACTGGTCAAGTTACCACCGCTCCTGTTGATGACCAGAAGGGAGGGTGAAGGCGGGGCCCATAAATCTGACCTTTGACACGGGACACCCTGCCCTCAACACGGGCCGCGGGTTGAAGATTTTTAGTACCTGTTAACTTCCCTGAATCGATCCGAGATCAAAGGGTGAATAGGGGCAACCCACGTGTATGATGAGGCAGCTCATCCTCAGACTGGTAGAAACTCATCACTGTCTGAATGCGGGGTGGCGAGCGGAAGTCGTCTCGATGAGACGTTAAGTTGTGAGAAGCAAACTTGTGTACATAAAGTTGGTGGGAGGATAGCTTCTCCAAGGACTTATATATATATATACCATCTGGAATTATATGTGCGAACTGTGCATGATACGTGTGAACTGAATTATACACGTGGACTGTGGATAAGTGCCAACTGTGGAATACTGACTGTCCAGTTCCTGCGTCGTCAAGAGTAAATGACTGCCGCCAAAGAGATAAGTATCCGATTATAAATACCAAGCCACAGTGTAGAAATAATTGCTGCTTGTGTATTGATAATTTGTGTCTTTTTTGCCTAATTATATCTTCTTTTACATACAAATACTGATGCAACAACATCACATGTCATAGCAAATAGTACTGAGCAGAGCTAAGCACGTGTTGTGACTTTTCTAAAGACTTTTACTGAATGTTAATTTACTTAATAAAGATCAAGAACATTACACTGTGTAGTGAAGGGATTTTTGTAATTTCAATACCAATCAAATTTCAAATTAAAGCCAGCCGTTAAAATGGCCAAGAGAAAAGTGGATTTTGAAAACAGTCTTTCAAAGCCAATGGTAGGCTGCCTACATGTTTACTAATATCAGCGGTAAACCAGTGTGTCTACTTTGTGGAGATACAATAGCTGTGACCACAGAATATAATCTGAGACGGCATTACGAGACTAAACATCAGGACAAGCTGAAAAGCCTGAATGCAGAACAGAAGCTAAAGAAAGTGGAAAAACTTAAGAGGAATCTGAGATCACAGAAGACATTGTTCACTATAGCAACATCACAAAGTGAAGCTGCTGTGAGAGCAAGGTTTATTGTGAAGTGAAGTTGTTCTTATGGGAAACACAAATGAACCAATGCAACTTGTTTCACTTTCCTTGCTGCAAAACAGTGATGGACGAAGTCAGCGCCAAGGTTCCCACATGCACATTTTGCTGACAAGCTCAACTCACTTCGTGCTAAGTTTAAACGCCGTTTCAGTGACTTTGAGGTGCAGAAGAACAATTTCCAACTCTTTCACAACTCATTTGCCATCGACGTGGACGCTGCACCTGTGCATTTGCAGATGGAACTCATAGAACTGCAGTGTAATGAGTGACTGAAGGCAAAGTACGACTCTGTGGGGCCTGCACAGTTCGCTCATTCCCTCCCACAAACGATGCCCCAGCTTCGTCTACATGCGGCTCGAATCTTGAGCATGTTTGGCAATACATATCTGTGTGAGCAACTGTGGACAGTCTGTGGACAGCCCGAAGCTTTTGTTTCGGAAAAACATAAAAGTTTCTCGCTTCTTCATTTTCTTTGTCTATCTAAATCAAAGAAAGGCGTTCGCAAAGTCGTCTGCAACATCGTTCACAATCATTGGAGCATTGTCGATGCGTTTGAACACAAGCGGAGATAGCTTACCATTCAACACACAAAATACGTTCTTGGAAGATCAGCTTTTGAATACAACAGACATCAAACGTCTTTAACCACGATCATACCGGCACTGATCGTTAGAATAAGAGAGAGAGCTTCAGGACCTAAGAGGAATACTACCCGTATCACCATTTCAGTAAAAATGAAAGCTTCTCACTCAAGTAACTTTTCTTTCATTTGTTAGACAGATGTAGATAATGAAGATCGCGTGTATGTAACTATGACAGGTTTCTGGAGCTACTTACGGAAATATCTGATCTTAAGCAATTGTTGCTTACGTCACATATGTGTCCATACAAGTGATCGCAGGTCACATGTTTCTTCTTTAGCATCCACTTTTTCTGCCTAAAATTGCAAGAGATTGTATTAACACTAAGGTCGCTCAGTGCGGCCTACAGAATATTTTCTTGACCTCCTGTCTGTATCTGTAACCTGTCAGAAAAAAAATGAAGAAACTGATGGAAAAACGTAAACTAAATAATACTTCGGCAAATGTTATTGCAATTTGAAGAATTATAAAGCGTTGCAAGTTCATTTCGACGTATGGAATCACATAGAGGACCAGTACTGTTAAAATAAATTCAGGCGTAGATGTAATTAAGAAATAGCTGGACATGACTACGATAATTCCTTGCACACGATTCGCGCTCTCACTGCGCATGCCCAGCTGTTTCTCTTGACGAAGTGCTCCAATCCTCTTCGCTTCTTTCAAACTCAATAAATTTGTTTTTAGGAGAACAACATTGCTGAGTAGGAGGGCAGTCAGGGGAACACCATCTAAAACTATAGTGCTCGTCCACCACCATCCGTGTTCAAGAAACTCAATGTACCCTGTCTCAGACGGACCACAATCAATTGTGACTGACATATTTGTCCTGCTGTTGTACTTAGTATGAACGTTAAACCCGTACAGCACATGCGCACTGACGTTCACGCTGACTACAAACATAATTCCGATGATGACTAAAGTCCGTCTGCTCGTGACCAGAGCACTAACACGGTGTGGCCAGATGACGGCCAGGGCACGATGACTGGTTATAACAGTGACTAACAGCTTACTAAAGGTATTTGCAGACATTGCTACAAAGGTCGTAATTTTACACAGGACCAACGTTAACTCTTTGATAACTTCATGTACCCTCAGCACTCGTATCAATATATCCGAAGAAAGATAACAAATATCTGATATCGCAAGAAAGCAAAATGAGAGATGGATCGTTGATCTACTCTTCCGAAGCCTGAGTGAAATTAGAATAGTCATTATGTCATTGAATACTCCCACGAGGAAAAGGATTGGTCGATAAATATCGTAAAAAAGCCCTAATACGCCCATAAACTCCAAGTAAGCGTAATATTCATTGTCAAGTACGGTTGTATTTATCACTGGCAATTGTGGAGGTGTTTCGGTAATCTCCTCCAACAGAAAGCTGATGTTGGTGATTGTTGTTGTCATTTTACTCGTAACATTATCTGTTCTGAGACACTATTTTGTTTATTATAAAATGTATATGGTTCTGTCTTTCTGTAGGTAAATACCCGGAGTGAATGGACATCTGCAAATATATGTTTCTTTGATTCTATTCCCTCTAAGATGGCTTGTCCTGGTTTTTCTTTTCAAAGTTATAACTTGATAGCTCGGAGTTTGCTGTATATACACAAAATTTATGTCTTCATAGACACTAACGGGCCGTCAGTGAGGGTCAGTAATAGAAAAAACTGTTTTCAAATTCCTAGAGTCTTTCACAAGAGTTGGGTCTCTTGCTCTCCTCACAAGTCAAACAATGAAAAAAGCATCGACTTAAAACGAGAATATACTAAAGGAGACTCGATGTAACACATGTAACAAATGTAACAACAAGCTTATGTACTAATATTTATAGCTCCACAAGGAGAGTATTGTAAAAGTACCACGAAGCACCGTGTCGCTTTAGGAGACGTCGGATGGTTCTGTCTCCTTAGAAAACGTGAACACCGAGATGGAAATATTCATTTCATACTTCACCCGGAAAGCAAAGACATGGTTCAAAACATCTCCCACAGCTGAAATTACACCGGTTTCTATCAGTGTCACTAAATACTAAAGACTAAATACTACGGTGGCTCAAGAACTGTCAAATGAACTCAGATTATCACAAGTTCCAAACAAGTCATTTTTCTGCGACCCAGAACACACTCCTGCTCAGAAAAGAAGTGTTTGGGGAGAGAAAGCACAGATTCCCATGCTATTTATCCCTCCTGGTGTGATTTTAATGCCATTTTACGCTAAGCTATTTATCATCCCTCAGAATGGGAGTGTTTTTTTAAATTCCCATTTCAATAATTAAAGTTGAAAAAAAGTAAGAAAAAGATTTTTGCAGATATTTTTTCAAATATTTTAAAAGGAATATATTCGAATAAAAGATTCATAAATTAAATATTAAATCTAAAATTAATTTGGTGTAA